>JALDNG010001611.1:0-53947 GCA_024349245.1 Neodontobutis hainanensis
AAAATCTTTCCCAGATTTGATTGACTACCTTGAAGTAGAGTTTCCGTTCCCAGTGTGTCACAGCCTGTCTGGACAATAAATCTACTCCCACATTTATGTGCCCGGGAATAGAAATCGCCCTGAGGGACACAAACTTGTTCTGACCCCAAAGCAGAACCTGCTGCGCTAGGTTGTTCAAGCGGAACAGACGCAGTATGCCCTGAAGATTTATGTAAGAGACCACCGCCGTGCTTTCTACTTGCACTACGACATGGTAGCCCCTTAGCTGCTGGTGGAAGAGTGTGCCAGGGCCAGAAATACAGCCTTCATCTCGAGGCAATTGATGTGCCATGCGAGAAGATGGCCTCTCCATATCCCTTGGGCTGGACCATCTAAGACCGCTCCCCAGAACAGCCTCATGTGCAGAAGGCCCAAAAGGTATAACTTTAAATGCAGATGCCATAAGACCCAATATTCTTTGAAAGAAGTGCATAGTCACTTCCTGGCCTACCCTGATAGCTTTCAGGGTAGTTAGAATGGACCCGACACGTGCAGGAGACAGATGTGCCTGCATCTCAGTTGAGTCCCAAACAACCCCTAGATATGTTGTCTTCTGGGAGGCAGAGAGAACGCTCATGTTGGCTTTGAGTCAACCCTAAAGATTTTAGATGAGCTAGGACGGCATCCCGATGTCGAAGCGCTAACTCCTGAGACTGAGCTAATATAATGTCGTTTATGTAATTCAAAATGCGGATGCCCTGGAGTCGCAAAGGAGCCAAGGCTGCATCCATGCATTTTGTATATGTACGGGGTGACAAGGCCAGGCCAAATGGAAGAACCCGATACTGGTACCGTACGCTTCTCCCCCGAAAGCAAACCTCAGAAACTTTCTGGGCTGTGGCTGGATTTCTATTTGAAAATACGCATCCATCAGATCAATGGTGACAACCCTAATTAGATCTGGGACACAATAATTTTATCTAGGGCAAGGAATACTGGCTGCTGACGAGGTGGATTTCTGTTGAACTGTTTATGTCACCCATGTGTAGCAGATCAGTCTCCAGAATTCCACACTTATCACTTCCAGAGATGCCCCCAGCAAACAAGAGTTTGCATAAAACTCCAGACGGATTATAACATCTGTCTTTTATCATTTACAGACCTGCAAACTGTTTTACTAAGAACTCAGGAACCTTCAGTAAACCGTGATTAATTATTCTGCGCTGTTGACATGACCAGGACAAAACCTGGCCAGGGACGTATCCCAGGTCAAAGGTAACTCAGGACCAGTACCACATCCTGGCACCATGTCAAAGGATCGTAAATTTTGGAAGATAAAGTTTGTCGATTCTGCTTTACCCAAAACATTCTTTAGCCATCCTGAAAGACGTAGGAATGCGTTTGATCAAACCACGGCGACCCCCACCCCTGGAAGAGATCTGCATGTGACGGCACCCCTGGTGTGTGGAGCGCTTCATCAGTAAGTGATGAACTTTCTGGAGAACATTTGGGATGCTCGTCTCGGACCACTGATCGACCTTCACCGAACCGGGCCAGCACCCGCTGACGACAGAGTAAGTCCGCACGTGACACAACTGCCTTGGCGGCATTACAATGTCCAAACTCTAGCCCCGAAACCTCCATCTCCTTTTCCCGTTAAAAGTCCCTTTTAAATTTCCCTAATCTAGATTAACCTGTTCATAACATTCCCGGTTTCATCATATTCTCCATGCAACTGTTTATCCCTGTGTATCCCCATTGTGTTCAACCCTTATTGTGTTTTAATGCTTTACCATGTTCCCGTCATATTATTCACCATTGTATAATCTTTAATAAAATCCCATAAAGACATTAATGTTTCCCTGTTTATATCAAGAAATGTTTGAAAACAAGAAGAATTTACTTCCTTTAGATTAATGACACTAGACTAAACAGTTTCTCTAGATCTGTCTAAAACTAGAGTGGTGCCCCTCTTTAATTATAAATTAATTTTAATAAATTAATATCACAAATTTAATTAAAATTATTATGATATGTTTATGCAAACATAGTCATACAGTACGCTACTACACATGGACAGGAACTTCCCAGGCTAGGGACTGCTAATAATTGTCGGTGATTATAGGTGTCATCAGGCATTTACAGTGTCAAAAATCTGTCTTTTTATGTAGTGTCCCTCTTCACCTGTATACCCTCCATTGAAGCACTCGTGGCTGTAAGGAAGAGTCTATAGGACACAACTCTAAAGGACAGGACCAACCTTACCCTTATTTGCAGTTTACTATGTGTTGAAAACATACCTTATTTATTATTGTCTTATTTCCAGTTCAAAGGTTAGCCTGGCTCCGCCCTCCTACGTACTTCCGCTCAATTTCATTTCGCTTTAGTACTTAGTCTGGGATCGCTGTATATTCTTAGGTTTCCAGAAATCAATTTTTTGTAGGACCAATCAGCGAACAGAGGGAGTGACTTGTTGTTTCCGGTCGGTTTCGGCGCATGACATACGTCACGACCACACGTTAGCGATTGGCTATGGCAGATCCTGAGTGACTCTGGGCAGATCCAATAGTTTTAAACTTCAACAGAGTTCCCGCATACAAGGAAGTAAACGCTTGTCAATGGAGCGAGGCCAGACTCTCTGTACAAATGAAATGGACGAGAGTCTGGTAGAACCAGGCTATTCAAAGGTAACTTCTACAGACAAAAACACAGCTGTGCCATGGGATCACCTGTCTCCTCAATTGTGGCTAACCTGTAAATGGTAGAAGTGGAGAAAAGGAGCTTTTGTTTCTTTCCCAGGCGCAGTGGCCAGTCACTGGTTCAGATATGTTGATGACACATCAATGATGACACGTCAAAATCAGAACCTAGGAAGTAGAAGCTTTACCTTGAAAACTGAGTTTAGATACTTTTCCTTTAACATTTTCTTCAAAATGACTTGAATGACTGAGAACCTTCAAAGATGTTGTGTAAAAAATATTTTTGAACCAGCACTTCTAAGAAAGCCATGTTACTATGGTTGCAGATTCAACAACTTTAGCGCAACTAGCTTGATAAATAAGTTAGTTAGAAATGACCACAGTCAAAATGTTGAGCCTTGGGGTCTGTTCGCGCTGCCATGGCAAAACATTCATTGATGTTATTGACAGAGAAGGAACATTTATTTTATCAGAGAAATACAGCCCTTAAGCTCCAAGAATGACACCACTTTGTCCGCCTGTTTGGGTTGCTGTAATCACAAAATGAATCCCGCACTGGAGACTTATTATGTCAGGATTATTCTGTCGTAAGGTACTTGACTAGTTTGTTGCATATTTTACGTAATTTAAACTTACAAACAATGCAAGTAATTATCCATTTACGTTCATCTGAACCTAACATTAGTTAATTTTGGGTGATTAAAAATCTGAGGTAGCACTTTATAGTCTTTCATGAGTCTTGAGTAATGCATGGATTCATGATTTATTATGACTTCATGCACTAGCACACGGATAGGGTTAAGGTTGGGGCTAGGAGTTTTTGGCCGAGTGAACATGCAAATTCATTCCCTGACATTAGATGGCGCTTAATGTAAAACAGAAATACCCCAGTACACAAGGTGGCGCTGCACAACTTTACGCTTCTGACACTCGCTTTTCACTCAGAAGAAGAGAGCAAGTAATTTTTGTAATTGATGTCACGTTTGTCATAAGTTCTTTGTGTTCTGACACCAACGAGACCAGCAGCTCTACATTCATCTTGCCTTGCATCTTCTTCGTCTTATTTCTTCCCGGCTGTGTAGACGCTACTTGGCGTATATCTTCTTCGCCGTTACGTATGTTTGCTCGGCAAGACCGTTTTGCGTTTGAGTGCCCCCAAGTTGTGTTTTACTGTAACTTCAGAAAGCTTATTTATTATTGTCTTATTTCCAGTTCACGTGAGCAAAAGCGGTAATCTCATTGGTCGTATAGTTTTTGACGCGGCGCATCAAACCAAAAAATTGAACCGAGGCGCTTTTTAAAAACTGACGCTTTTACGTGTGGCGTTTTTTGCGTCGGTGTGAACACTCACATTGGTGCCCATTGTTTAGTCACGAGGCATTAAACGTCGGCGAATATCGCGCGCGAAATTCGTCCCGGTGTGAACAGGCTTTTAGTGTCAGTTTTTTAGTAGGTATCGTAAATGCTGTTACAGAAGTAATCATTAGCAGTTTAATTAAAATGTTAACTCATACTGTGAAAAACAGGAAATAAATCTTTGTATTTTGAACATGTTTAAGATAATCCTGGTGCAATTGAATAGTAACATTTTAGTTATTGGCAACAGTTGTGTGCCTGTTGTCCTCATAGGAACAACAGGAAGAAATTAATTATGAAGGCACCTTTTGCATATTTCTATATGTTAAATTAATTATATTTAAAATGTTCTCAAACATTTATAAAGGACCACTGAAGACATAATATGCAAGATTTCAGGTTGATGTTAATAAATTACCAGGTTCTGTGCTTTATTCTTTCTGTCAAATTCAGTTTTGTTGTGGCTTTTAATAAATTTCTTCTGTGTTATTCAGAAATATACCTTTTTGTGTAAACAAAGGAAAAAATACAGGAGACTTACAATTAGCGCCACTGTGTCAAGAGGCTGTAGGTGTGGAACAAATAAGATTTACTTTGGGTTACTATTGTCTCCAAAAAATTATTTTATCTAATTCAATAAATCAGATTTTCTCCTACGCCATAGTAAGGCTGTTTCTTCATTAATTTTTAGCGTTCCTACATAAGCCTTAAGTACTTACAGTATTTTCTTTAAATATTTTCTTGTTTGAATGGGCTACTAATATTTTTAGTTATCATAAGCTAACTGTCTAAACTCGCTTAGGTTGTACCCTCTTTATTTTCTAACTATTAAATCAGGCTAGTACCACACCCAACACCTCCTACAACTTTATTCTTGAAGCAGGGCCATTGTTTTTGTATTGTCACTCTTTCACCAGTTATTTTCACTAAAAATATGTAGGTGGGGGGTTATGACAACAGTGAGTATACTTGAATACAGATTTTCTTGCAGGGACTGTGAATCTGTATCCTGGGCTGAAATGAAAAGGGAAAGATGTGGTTTACGAGTTCAAATTAGTGAAAGTAAATATTTACGTGCTAAAGGCAGTCTGCCATGTTTGAATGGTGGTGAAAACAGGGTTTATTGAGACTCTGAGACTATATTGCTTTATGGGGTCCTTCTGTCCCATTCAAATGCAAAACAGGAGGTCACAGCAGCCACTTAGAGTTTTACAGCAACTGTGAGGCTTTTTATTTAAAAATATAATATATATATATTGGGGGAAAGGAGGACATATTTGTGGGCCGCAATATAATATTTATCAAAAAAAATTGACTAAAAATAAAGCAAACGAAAGGTAAAGTAGAGTATGTCCAGCTCACAATAGTAACAGCATACAGCTAAAAGCCTGACCAATAGTCTTAATTTTACGGCAACAGTAAATAACCATTCTGGAAAAGAATGATTTAAGCTCATATGGATAGAAACGTAAGTTACACTATATTAATTTATCTAAATTTTTTTGAGGATTAATCCCTTGATATGAATCATCTCGTTTTTAAGGGGGTCCTCCAATATTTTAATAACCAGAACTGTTTTATTTTAAAAATGGTTGTCTCAGAATACACTTAGACCCGTTATTCTGGACATTCGCAATTGCAGGGAAAAAGCATGCAAAGAGAAATACGAGCTTTAAAACACACTTCAGTGTTTGGTGTCTCACAAAAGCAAATTTTTCACACGTGCATTATTTCGCTAACACACACTTTACACTTTTTTAACCTATTTTTGTGTTGTTTTTTTTTTTTTTCTAAAAATTATGAATATCAAGACAAGACAAAGCGATTATTTTTAGTATAGCCCAATATCACAACTACAGCCGCCTCAAAGGGCTTAACAGACTGCACTAGACAACATCCCCTAGACCCTCCATCAGGGTGAGGAAAAACTCCAAAAAATGATGAGGTCAGATAGGTAAGAGGGCGTGCGTCCACAAAGGATTTTATAGGTTAAAGGGGCACTACGTAACTTTTTAAGCTCAAATAACATTTTTATTTGCCCAAATATGAGCCGACCATAATTAGATGAGACGACTAAGACATTCTTTGTTAAAAACTGTTATCTCTGCCTGTAGGCTCATTTTATTGTGCTCATGTTTATTTTATTGCCGGTTTTGCCGGTAAATCTACCCAGATGTTACGTAGTGCGCGCTCCTGTGTACAGCGCTGAATTCCCGGCAAAGCTGCCATTACAGCTTGCAAGATCAGCCAGCAGAGATGGACTCTACCAACAAAAAACAATTGGCCTCTAGCACTGCTCAGACACTGACATTGACTCCTCAAAAAAATAAAAAACATAACATGTTTACTTGAGCAAGACAGAGAGGAAAACAGAAGTGTGACCAAAGCAGTGGAAAAACAAGACTGAACATAGTCAGAGCATTTGAGCCATGGAGAGAGCTAACGTTACGCTCTACTTTGGGAATAAAAACCCTCAGCTGGCTTTTTTCTTATTGAAAAGGTAAGACATCATTACAGACAATTTATAATATACTGTGGTGTTTTGTTTTCAGTTGTCTAAAGCTAAATAACATTAGCATGCTTGTTAGATGGGGATGCTAAGCGGCTAACATGAACGACTCCTAAAAAGTTAGATAAAATTATACTGTGAGGTTACGTTTATGATGTCTCAAAATAATGCAGGACCAATACATTACAGTAATAGTAATAACCTAGAAACAAGCTAAATGAGTTGACAGTCACACGTTGGTGCAAAGACTCGTCCAAATAACAACCGTAGTATTAACACATGTACAGTATCCTGTCTGATATAACGTACGTGTATCCTGAGTCGGTCGGTTTGAGCTAAAATTCGATGACTTTTTTGTCTTTAACGGGTGATCACGTAGTTTGTCTCTGGAGTTCAGACAACTAACTGGTCTTAAAACAAAGTGTAATTTCTTACATTTCTACGGAGCCCCTCTGGTCACACTATGTCAAAAAATATATATATATATGTAACTAAGTCGTGGCCTCAAGATAAGCTAAGTCGTGGCCTCAAGATAGACTATCTTAAAATCATAATCAGAAATACTTTATTGATCTTTATTGATATTGATAACCCAGGGGACAATTGTTGTGTCACAGTTGATGTGCACATCAAGACATTTAAAGAAATATAAATAATAATATAAGTTGGTAAATAAACAAGTAGCCTATATACATGTAAAAAGTATAAATATATGCCATAAAATATGAAGAAGAGTTGTAAAGGACCATGGATATGCAGCCTACAAGATTTACATTACTGTATTAACAGAATTGAATTGATTGTGATGAACAGTAGTAAATAAATAGAAGCAGAACTGCAGCAAACTATATTAAACTGAATATTAAAACAGATAATATTGCAAAGAATGTGAAGTATTACATTACACTACAGTACAGGGTCCATTTAAATAACAAAGGGTCCATGTGTCAGACACTTCACTATCTTGAGACCACGACTTAGCGTATCTTGTGGTCACGACTTAGCTTATCTTGAGACCACGACTTAGCTTATCTTGTGGCCACGACTTAGCTCATCTTGTGGCCATGACTTAGCGTATCTTGAGGCTACGACTTATTTACATATATATATTTTTTGACATAGTGTGACCAGAGGGGCTCCGTACGTTTCTAACCATATATTGTTTGAATTATTTCTTTGCGAAATGGTTTTACTGTGGCCGTAAAACGAGCACTATCGCCTGAGCTTTTAGCACCAAGCTACTATTATCCCGAGTCGGTCACTCACCTTCTTGACGCATGGAGCTTGATTTGTGGGATTTTTTTAGCTTTACTTAGGTCTGGGATATTGCCGTTGGTGTTTACACACATTCTGTGCCCTAATTTCCGTCCTTCAGAATAAGATCTCATGCCTTGGCCAAAAACAAAACACTATAATGTTTATGTTAACTTGTTTACAGCCCCCTCTTCAGGATGTTTTTTGATCTCCTCCTTTCAGTAATGTTGATGTTGAACAAATTTCTGTCTTATCTTAGAGTTTAACTTATAACACTGTATTAGATCATGTATTGTATTATATTATAATCCTGGATTCACTTAAAGTGAAACTAAATATTAGGAAAATACAGTTTTCTAACATAATAGGAAACAAGAAGCCACAACAATTACACCAAAATTACAAATTATAATAATTACAATTGATTGAAATAAATTTAATTAATTAATACGATACCTTTGTTTTTACAAAAAAAATTAAAAAAATTACAATAGATTTTACAAACTGCATAAGCAAATATTTACAAAATTATTCATCATTGCACCAAAACAAATGAAGTCTTCCTCCAGCTCCTCCTCCCAAGCCACACAGGTACAGTGAAACCATTTTTCACACCCGTCACACTGGACCCACGACACCAATCCCTCGTCTGACTCTGGAGGGTCAGGCTGCCAGCACCGGCCACACCGCCACACATTATACTCCAGTCTTTCTTTGGCGGTGTGACCTACACAAAGAGGACGAAAGAAAGGTCAATATTATATTGGGTTACAATATTAGGGAGTTATGTATAGCATTGCATATTAAATTAAATTACTTATCCTACATTAACTTGTTTTAAGACAAAAAAAAAAACACAATAATTAATTAATCACATAAACAGATTTTATGTACACTATATATTACTTTATACATCCTTTATTTGTTGTTAGTATATGTTGTTTGTTGTTGTTGTTGTTACTACCGGTGGATGTCGAGGGTCCAGTGGACGGGGAGAAGAAGCTGGAGGAAGATGATTGGATGGCTGTAAAAGAAGTGACAAAGAGCTTAGTGACAAATTGTCTACACCTATAACTAGTACAGCAGTATTATCAAAGTTCATAGTTTATTGTCTTGGCTTCTCTTTTTGTATTACTTACATGGCAAGGGAGAGGAAGCTCTTGTGATTCCCCGAAGGCCACCTGCTGCTGACGTTGATGGTTCTAATGAAAAAAAAATAAAATAAATACAATACTGTTATTAACAGTTAACCCTTTAGGCGCCAAGGTTTTTTTTTCCTTCTGGGTCTCTGGAACCCTTAAATGTGCCTAATTTTTAAATTAGAAACAGGTGTGTGGGGATTATTTCCAGCTGGTGTGGCCCAGGCGGATGGATCCTGTGTTGGGTGGAGTCAGTGCACACCAGGGCCGGATTGGGACTCATTTTCAGCCCTGGAGTTTCATGCCTTAGACCGGCCCACTTTAGTTCCCGACTGACTATATTAAAATAATAAAAATAAAACCTAAGAATAGGCAATATTGTTTTCTACAGCCTTGCAATTCATTGTATTTTTGAAAAATATCATCATTTCAAATTCAGTGCAAAAACAGTAGCCTTAGTTTTGCTTCACAGTGAAGATTAATTAGAACAGTAAATAACTGGATAGTAACAGAATCTCTTTTCTTTTAGATTTAGTATTTAAGAATATCAAAACATTGAAATGAAGAAAAAATATAATAAAAACAAATATATAAAACAAAATAAATAATAAAGATTAAAATAAAATGTAGTGCACTTTCTAATGACAGTATCAGCTCTTTTTCAAGGAAACAGCTGCTTTACAACTTCAAATATTTTACACAAATAAGAGAACATTAGTTAAGGAATTAAACAAGTATTGCACTGTTATCTGACTTTTTTCACTGTATAACGTTCTAATGATTAATTCATCTCTTTATCCTCTGCATAAGTTTAGCTTCAAGTAAACATGGACAACCCTAAAACATTAATAAACGCCTGAGCAGAGCACTGGTCTCTGCAACTTTATCTATCACAGTGTCATTGTCCAAAGACATGACAATTTCTTTCTCAGTGCACATGAGCATTAATGCCTCAAAGTTCTTCTCGGTTAAAGTGCTCCTGAGTCTGTTTTTTATGACTTTCAACTGTTGAAAAACTTCTCTCACAGGCTACTTGTGCGATGGACAGTGTTAATAGGAACTTATAGGCAAGTCCAATCACATGGTATGCATCACTTAGTAATTTGTACTGAGAGAGAATGAGATGAACACAAATGACAGTTTTTACAGGAGGAACAAGTTTTGCTCTCTAGTTCGACATCCTGCAGTTGGCAGCAAACGGTACTAGAGGCGTCTGCTGCTGAAGAGCTACAAGAAAAACTTCGATACATGAACGGGGGTTTACATACGACGTTGTTTTGCACGGTCGCTAGCATCTTGCACTGCTCCTAACTACCTTAACGTTAGCGTACTTACCCGCCTCGTCGTCTTTGTTTGTTTTGTTGAGAAAATATGTGCTCAGCTTTGAACATTTGGCCGCGTCAGTTTCCAAAGCTTTTTTTTTTTTTTTTTTAATTCTGGGTTTTTCAGCGCCGCCTTTGCGTTTTCTGTTATCATTTTTTTTATGTGACTTTTTTTATTTTATTTTGAGCAACTTGCAAGGGGCCGTGTCAGGGGGTGGGGCCAGGGAGTCAAAATGTCATCATTGTCTTGCAGTCTGCACTCTGTGAGATAATATTAAATAAAAGAGTGGGACTGCGGTAATATAATAAATAAAAAGAGTGCTGGTGTAAAATAATAATAATAATAATAATAATAATAATAATAATAATAATAATAATAATAATAATAATAATAAAATATATATTTCAACCCAGTCCCATGACAACAACGGCCCTTGCGGGCAAACAAACGTACCGGCCCACCAGGAATTTTCCCGGTGCTCCCGATTAGCCAATCCGGGCCTGGTGCACACTGTGCCTGGGTGATGGAGCGCTCCAGGAGCCAGTGTGTGGCCCAGGAGGAGTGCCCCTGAGCGGACAGAGTCTGTCAGCCGTCTGGCATGGATGAAAGTGAGCTCCAGCAACCAAGGGGGTCTGCCGGAGGATGTGTGGCCCAGGCGGAGTGCACCCTGAGCGTACAGAGTCATTGCACATTGTGCCTGGAGCTGGAGCTCTTCAGTGCTAAGTGTAACTTGGAGAACCAGGGGCGCGAAAAAAATGGCTCGGAATACCAGGGGCACGAGTGTGGGGAGGAGCGTGCTTCTGGTACTCTGTGAGGTTGTGTGGCCCAGGATGAGTGCACCTGATCGGACAGAGTCTGTGAGAAGTGGGGCCTGGATGAATGCGAGCTCCAGGAGCCAAGGGGCACTGCTGGAGGTCGTGTGGCCCAGGATGAGTGCACCTGATCGGATAGAGTCTGTGATCGAAGACGACAAAAAGCCAAACTATTTTTTTTTTTTTTTTACTTTTTATTTATTATCAATGACAATGAACATTACATAGAAAACCATTGAAATCATCCATCCAAAGGACACTTATAGTTCTTTTTAGTGTGGTAAATCTCATTGCAAGGCACAGCACATAGGCCCACCCCACAGTCACGGTACCTGTACCTTGTCTGTACCCTGCCTTTGGGACGAGATCGATCTGAGCAAACTGCACAATCTGGACGTTCAGTGGTCTGGTAAAGCCAGTGGCGTTCAGTCAGTCTTAGTAGCATCGCTCCCCCCTCTGCAGAAGGCCGCCCCCCGTTGCTACTTTCCATCCTGGTGTGACCTGCCAGTAGTTCAGTGATAATGTCCTGAATGTAGGCTTTTAGTGACTTGTGTGGGCAAACTTGAGGTAAACTTAGTGTAAATGATGTGTGAGTTGATGACACTGATGCTTAGAATAGCATTGAAAATGTGGTTGTACCATTTTCTTGATCGATGTGGAAATAGGTACGTTTTCATCCTTTGATCAGATCTGTCTACTCCCCCCATAAATCTGTTGTACTCGTCAACACACACTGGTCTATTTATTGGGCGAGAACCAGTCTGTTTTTTTTTTTTTGTTCTGATGCTGTTATGAACACAATTATTCCCATGAATAGTTGATAACATTGTAATGTGTGTAGTGTCCTGCCACACACAAGCCAACATTTTGCCATTCCCCATAAACACTGGATCATCACTTTGTTGTAACCATAAAGCATCCTTTGTCAAACATTTTGGCATTCCTTTCCTTGTGCTCTTTACTATCCCACATAAACCAGTCTCCCTTTCAGCTAATTCACTTGCAATGACTGGTGAATTATAGTAACTGTCCATAAAAAGATGATGCCCCTTGTCGGTATACTGGGACAAAAGTGTACGGACTACTGCGTGAGTGGCACTTATGTCACCAGCTTCATCATTATGCTGTCCAGTGTGTAATAACCACTGCAAAACATACCCTGACCGGCTTTCACTCAATACATATGCCCGGTACCCATATTTATCTGGTTTTCTGGGATTATATTGTTTTAGGATTGATCTTCCATTGAATGCTATGGTCATCTCATCTAAGGAAAGCTCCCTTTGAGGACTGTAAACCTCTGAAAAGCAAGGGACTATTGTCTCAACTATTTCACGTACTTTAAAGAGTCTATCATGCCCTGGCTGATCATTCTTCACATACTCGTCATTATTGGCAAAATGCAAGAAAGACAGGATGCTTTCAAATCTGTTCCTAGGCATTACCTTGGCAAAATCAGGAGTATATACTTGGCCAAAATGATGCCCAATAATCTTCAATCTCAGGCTTCTCGACCAGCCCCATAGCCATACGCAAAGCCAAGAAAGCTTTCATTTCAGGCACACTCACATCATACCACTTATGAAACCTGGATTGTGGCTTCAGCTGTTTAGAGGATAAAACCTGCTGAGCATAGCGATTTGTCTCATTTGTTACAAGGTTCCAGAAATCGTCAGTCCAAAAGAGGGCCAAAAAATCAATGGGATGTGCATCAGTCAGATCTCTCACCCCTACATAGCCAGTGAATTCATTGAAAGGCTTTATCCACTCTGCATATACTTCCAGGTCTCTTATGTGTTTCCAGCCCTCATCATCAGTGATATGGCCGTAGCTATTATCTCTTTTTCGACCTCTGCCCGGTCCTCCGCCTCGGCCCCTGCCTGGTCCTCCACCTCGGCCTCTCCCAGAGCCTCTGCCTGGTCCTCCGCCTCGGCCCCTCCCTGGTCCTCCACCTCAGCCTCTCCCAGAGCCTCTGCCTGGTCCTCCGCCTCGGTTGCTCCCTGGTCCTCCGTCTTGCCTCTGGCTAGTGTTCCGTCTCTCACCCTGACGCTTCTCCGTCCCCTTTTGGTGACTGGAACAGCAGCATGGCCGGAAAACCCCTCACCTTCACTCTGACTGCTAGCCTCACTATCCCTTAGTTCATAAACATATAATAGTTTATTTATATAGCACATTTCAAATGACAAGCATAGACTCAATAAAAATAACTAGACTTACATGTGAGAAGGTAAATGTTCTCCGTCAGAATCCAAGTCAGCAGCAAATTGAACTACTTCTTGGGAGCACATGTTCCCGCTGTGCTCATGTCGCACTGCGACGGGTAGCACTTCTGTGACTTTGGCGCTAAAAGGGTTATATATGGCTTAATGATTGAAAGTTAATATTAGAGAAATTTACCCTCATCCTCTCTGATCAAAGCCACAGGCAGGCTCACAGGGACTGACGATGGCAATCTGCTGGAGGCAGGCAGCTGAAAACCGCGGGATGCAAATGAGGGGGCTGGGGGGTTGAGGGACTGGCAATGGGATGGCCAGAGCTGGCAGATGACGCCCCAGGGGACATTCCTCTTCTGTGGCTGGGGTGGGAGCCGCTAGGCGGGGCAAATGGAGGGTTCGCCAGGCCAATGTCAGATGTGAGTGGTGTGTGGTGGTAAGCACAGAAGAATGACCCCTTCCCTGTGCCGCCCGGACCAGCTCTGGGCCTAGGTGGGATTGGTGGCCGTCCATCACTAGCAGCAGTGGCCGCTCCTTGGTGGCGTATAGGAGGAAATTCCTGACGAACCACTTCAGGAACAGGTCACCGTCTATGTACCCCGCCTGCGACTTCCCATAGAGGGCGTTGGGGACCCCATCCTTGTTGTAGGGCCCCCCAGGATATCCCCCCTTGTAGATAATAAACATCCTCCCCAGCCACGTAGAAGCAGCCCAGGACTGTGACGTGGTCCCTGGTGCCCTGGGCCTGCTTGTAGGCATGTTTTGTCCCCCGGGACACAACAACCTTTCTTTTTGTGGAGTCCAGCTGAAACCCCGTCTCGTCGCAGTTGTAAATCTGATGGGGCTTCTCCCTCAACCCATGCTCCTCTAGGGTGGTTTTGAGGAGCCTAAAATATTCTTCAATTGGCCCCCTCTTGGCACACAAAGCCCTCCCGCGGTCAATAATGTCTGGGGTCCGGATGGTGAGCTCATGGTGGTGGCGCTCCCTGAAATTAATCCACCACGTCTGGCTCAGCGCCACCCTTGGTGTTTCTGGGTGGCGCAGGTTGTACAGAGCCAGAGCGTGGGCCAGAACCTGAGGCTTTGTCAGAGGAAACCCGTAACTGGCAGCATACACACAGTACGCTGCCAGGGAATTCTCATCTTCAGGGGTGAGAAGTGGCCTCTGACCATGAACACAGTCAGATGCCACCCTTCCTCTGACTAGGTCATTCAGGGTGGACCTAGGGATGGCAAACTGAGCAGCTGCCTGCCTGATGGTGAGCCCGCCTGCTTCCACCTCCTCCTTGGCTTGTGCCATGGCCTCCAGGGTCCATTTTCTTGTCTTCCTCTCCTCTCCTTTTTCTTTAACGGCCTAATATTTGGCATCTGTTAATTTACAAAAAAGGAGAATATAAACACAGTTAAAGATTTTAAAATAAATATAAAAGCTTAATTGCAAATTATTTAGCACAAGCAAAAATTAAACAGGTTATCTTTTTAACAAAGTTTTTCTCCATTTGTAATCTTGAAAGTCCTGTGAAGAAAATCACTCACACATCTACCTTCTGCCTCTGTCTGTTCTTTCCTTTTCTCTTATTTTTTTTTCCTTTCTTCTTTCTCCTTCCTTTTTTCTTTACTTCCTTTCTCTTTGTTTCTTTTTCTTTTCACCTTTCCTTCTCTTTCCTTTCTTCTTTCTCCTTCCTTTCTCTTTGTTTCTTTTATTTTCACTTTCAATTTGCTTTCCTTTCTTTGTTTCTCCTTCCTTGTTTTATTATTTGCTTTCCTTTTCTATCTTTCTCCTCTTTCTTCCTTTAAAAATAGAAAAAAAAAAAATCCTGGATCAACAGATTTTTATTACAAACAACCAATTTATATCTTCAGTCCACATCAGAACAGATGCTAAAAAATAATTTGTAAAAGAAAGCGTTTTGCTGCAAGAAATGTTATTTAAAAAATTAATATTATCGCAACATATGATTGTTATACACTGTCTTGAGTGTCAAGCTAGCAACAAAACAAACTAAATTATTAACAAACACATCAATATGTTGCTCAAATTGATTTTACCTCCTCTTTTCTTTTATGAAAGTTTTTATTTTGTCCGCACCCTGATTCAGACACTCGCAAAGACGAGACTGTTGCCAAATCCTTTTCGCGGCAGTATTTATTTTTACTTTTTCACAGAATAAAAAAAACATCATTAAGCTTGTGTCATACACTGGCCTGATCGTTCATCGGTTGGGAGTCAAACTAGCTAGAAACTGGACTTCTTTCAGCCCTAATCGTCCAGTTATTAATAAGATACCACACTGTACGCTTTACGCTAGCAGCTAGCCAGAGCGTCGCCCGAGAGCGACTTGAGCACTCTTGTCGCTTTTGCTTAAAGAAAATGATTTTAATACAAACATTAGACACCTAAATATTGCCAAAAATACCTGAAAATAGACATACGAATAGGTTAATATGTGTAGAACAGCGTAACTTACCCTTTGACGGTGACCGCTAGACAAAGCAGCCGTTAAATGAACGGAAACTGCACTATAAGGGGCGTGACCGAATCAAGATAATAGTGACCAATTCAGGATACAGTTTTGCTAAGTTCTCTAACTTTTGCCGTTCTCCTGTTGAGACTCTTGTAAACACTGAGCCTCGGTAAAAGCTACGTGGGTTGATGTACCGTTAGCGGCTAAGCTAACGTTAGCCCCTTTTAACAAAAGTAACATACAGTAGATAATATATACAAAGTTACAACAGCCATACTGCGTTGAACAACGCTTTATAAAACGAGCCATTTGTCAGTCTGGTGCTTTATTATCTTCCACGTCTCAAGAGTTTGCTTTACTGCTGTGTCAGCACTCGACATTAAAATATAGTTTACTCTCAAAGTTTGTTCAGCAATACACTTTTACAGAAGTGTAACTTTTCTTACCTTTGTAAACATGATGCAAGTAAAAGTCCTTCAGGGCGATAGACTGAAAGATAATGCTCCGGTGACTCAGTCATGCACGTACGAACACGCGCCAGTCTGAACACGAGAGCGAGCTGGACACTGACTGTAGTTTCTCCTAACGGCCACTGGTGGCAGTAACTCTTAGGTTTTTATGAAAGCTACGTAATGCCCCTTTAACAAGAGAACTTTGAAATCAGCTCTAACATGAATAGGAAGCCAGTGTAATGAAGCCAGGACCAGAGTAATGTGATCAAACTTCCTGGTCTTTGTTAAAAGTCTGGCGGCTGTGTTTTGGACCATTTGTAGTCTGTGAGTACTTTTCCTCGGCAGTCCAGAGAATAATGCATTGCAGTAGTCCAGCCTGGATGTGACAAATGCATGAATGAGAATTTCAGCATCAGCTAAAGAGGGGCACGAGCAAATTTTTGAGATATTCCTCAAGTGAAAAAAGCCCAGTTTAGTGACCTCACTAATGTGCTGATGCAGAGATAGTGTGGGGTCAAAAATGACACCGAGGTTCCTTGCAGTTTTGCCGTGCTCCAACACACAGTTGTTGATTGAGACAGTAAGATTGTTTAACTTGTGCCGATGACTGGCAGGACCAATTAACAAGAGCTCTGTTTTATCCGCGTTCAAATGGAGGAAGTTTTGAGACATCCATGTTTTAATTGAAACGTGGCAGGCCTCTAGACGCATGATGTCAGTAGTATTATTCACTTTGGTAGATACAGCTGTGCTGGGCATAACAGTGGAAGTTCACTCCATAACTTCCGATGATTTGTCCCAATGGTGTGACATATAGTGAACAAAGTATGGGACCAAGCACAGACCCTTGTGGCACAACAAACTTCACTGGTGCCGAGGAGGAGAAGGATTTATTAAAAGAGACAAAATGAGACCTATCACACAGATAGGATTCTAACCAAGCAAGAGCAGAGCCAGAGATGCCAAAAACATCTCTTAGTCTGTTGATTAGTACTGCATGATCAATCGTATCAAATGCAGCACTGAGATCCAGCAATAACAGTAGAGCCGATGAATCCTCGTCCATCTGAAGGAGGAGAACATTAGTCACTAAAGCTGTTTCAGTGGAATAAGAGGCCCTAAATGCAGACTGAAACGGCTTGAGGAGGTAATTTTCCGATAGATATAGAGTTTTACCACAACATTTTTAAAGACTTTAGATAGAACAGGTAAATTTATTCACATTTTTGTGAGAATAAATACCTTGAGATGAATCATCTCGTTTTTGAGGGGGTCCTCTGTTCGAACAGGTAACTGCAGACAGCAGTGCCATTTTAAAGTATACAGTATACAACATAAAAATTAACATTTCAAATAAAATTAACTTACACAAAAGTTCACACTTTCCCTCCATCAAAATTCAGTTACAAAAATAAGAGTAAACATAAAAAACATTATTTACAAACAATACAAATAATCAAAAGCAGACATACATTTTGCAAATGAGATAGAAGAGCAATTCGATATATCTGAAAAGAAGTTATGGATCGGATAGAGGCAGGAAGGTTATTCCAATCATTGGGGGCCTTAAATTGAAAAGCAAATTTCCCAAGTTCTTTTTTGTCTCTAGGAACTGTAAAAAAAGGATATTCTGTGTGGCGCAAATTATATGAAGAGCTTAAAGGTACAAGATACTGTTTAAGATACATGGGGTAACAAAAATTAATACTTTTAAAAATGAATTGGAGCCAGTGATATTGCCTTCGGGCTGAAAGTTTGGGCCAGGACAGCTGTGCGTACATTTCAGTGATGTGTTCTATAAGGACAACGAAGAATGAACCGGCATAAGCTGTTGTATACAACATTAAGTGAGTGAAGGCATGAGGCTCTAGAGTTTTGATATACAATGTCTGCATAATCTAAGATGGGAAGTAATAACTGAGAAACTAACCTAAAATGAAAATTAAAACAACTAATTGACTGATATAAGATTTTTAACCTGTAATTGAGTTTATTTGTGATGGAATACACGTGTTTTAAATGAAAGATCAGAGTCAATCCAGACTCCGAGGTATTTAAATGTTACAACAGACTCAAGATTACAGACTAAATTGGAGACAGTATGGAAATTATTTAGGCATATAGGATCCAGAGTAGGTTTTTTGAGCATAGGTTTGACCACAGCCTGTTTGAAAAGTGAAGGAACGGTGTAATGGCCAATGAAGCAAGCGGTAGCGGAGTGGGAGAGGAGTATGCTTTTAGATGTAAGTTTTTTTAAAAACTGGCTTTTAAAAAAATATATAGTTTTTCAGTGGTTGTCTAGTTGGGCTTTTTTTTTTTGCGTTAAGTATTTTTTTTTTTACATTTGTACGTTTATATGTACAAAAAAAACATTACTTTCGTAAACTAGCTTCTTCCTTACTGCCTGTGTGAATTTCCCCTTACACACAGCTAATTTCTTAGTTATTCAAGCTGTTTTTAATGCTTCTAGGGACGAAAGAGCAGACAGAACGATGAGCTCTTCACTGGAGCAAAGAACTCTGCCACTGTGGGATGGAGGTACAGGAATAAATCTATTTAGAAATCCCATTGTAATATCAAGGCAGTTTTGTTTCTTTTTTGTTTTGTGTAGTACATATAACATTTCCTGCAGTCATTAAACAGCTGAAACATTTTCTTACTTCTCTTGTTTTGTCCTTTTGTAGTATAATTCTGCACAGTATTGTTCCACAATTGTCGTTTTGATATCTGTGATTAACACAATTCCAATATTTTCTCTTTTTATTAGGATAGTTTTGGAGAAGATGGGTCTGTCTGGTAAAGTGACACCAGCCCAAGCAAAGAAAAAGTGGGACAATTTAAAAAAGAAATATAAAGTATGTCCATATATAGAAAATAATATTGTTGTTAGTAACAGTTAAAAAACATGTTTTGTGAACAGTTTATATTTTTTTTTACTTGTCTTTAGGAATGCAAGTATCCAGGGTCAGGAGAGGGAGTGAGTGGGAAGCCCACTGCTGCTACTTGGCCCTGGTTTGTCCAAATGGATGAGGTTTTAGGACAAAGGCCTTCAATTTCCCCCCCTGTCCTTATTGCCTCCATCTCTATGGACACTCCAGGACCAAGTGCAGCAGTGAGTAACCAAGAGGAGAGAGAGGAAGAAGAGAGGGATAGGCAGCCAGCAGCGAAGAACAAGAGAAGGGACAGTGACCAGGAGCTGTTAGACCTCATCAGGGAGGACATGAGGCTGAAGAGAGGAGAGCACAGGAGAGCAGGGAGAGGATGGACAGGCTTTTTTCCATTCTGGAGCGTTGGGTCTTCGAGATTTTACATTTTTTCCATTGTTAGCTTCAGTTGTTTGAAATAAATTCTTTGAAATAAATACTTGTCATTCATTGTATTTCTTTTTTTTTATTTTCCATAATTTTCAAATTAAAAGGAACATTTGTAAAGAAAATTAACTATATAATTAATAACATTCAGAAAACAAAATTGAGGTAACAAAATTCAAGAACATACAAAAACTATTTACAGACCTATTTACAGGACAACAGATTTTAACAAATCACTGCAGGATTAATCTGAGTGACCAGGTATTGGACCATTTTTATGTTTAATTACAACGGGAGTCCCTGGCAGTGTTGCTGGAGCTGCTGAAAGGATGAGACGTGGATGGAGTGCAGCAGGGATCCGTGGCTGGTCCTCTGGTTGGCGAGTGAAACATCACAAGGTGGTCTGCAGAGAGCTTCAGGATGTCTCCTCCCATTGTCCACTACATAGTCCACCAGCAGGGTTTGCAGAGCGACTCAGTCAATGGCTGTCACATCTGTAACATGCATTAATAAATATGTAAACAAGAGAAATTGAATCCAATCCTTTCATAACAAAGTACTTTTTAAATAAGATATTAAAGGTATTGTTTACTTGCTTGTTAAAGGTAGTCATGACCTGGTGGTACAACCTCCAGGGCAGACACCTCAGTACAGAGTTGGTCACTGTCACCGCCACTGAGCACTGCTGGCTCAGGCTCATCCTCAGGTGCCGGTAACTTACATGAGGAACAAAGGTGTAGTGCACCTCCAGCGTTTGCAGGAAGATGGACCGGAACCTTGTCTTCATCATTCCAAAAGCACGCTCTATAATGGAGCGTGCCCTGGAATGATGGCTGTTAAAGCGCTGAGCTGCCACACCTTGCACCTGCCTCTTGAAAGGAGTGATGAGGGGGAGAGGCCGTTGGAGGCATGGATATAATCCATCGGCCAAGATGAAATGCCCTGGAAGAGGGTAGGATTACTGAGCGTACAGTGGGCTGTGGCGAAGCACCCTGGAGTCATGCACCGATCCAGGCCAGCCCACGTACGTATCGATGAAGCGGCCCTGATGGTCACAAACAGCCTGAAGGATTATGAATGGAAACAGTTTCCTGTTTCTGTAGCACTGACCATCAGGGCCGCTCGGAGGCTTGATGCGGATGTGACAGCCGTCGATGGCAACTGCAGCTTTGATAAAAGCTCTGTGGCGTGCCAGCCCTGCAAACCCGCGGGATACTTCTTCCAGGTGCTTCGGGGTCTTCGGGAGGAAGATGACCTTGTGGCGAATGGCCATCACCTCCTCAGTTACTCGGTGGACAATGTAGTGGACGGTGGACCGGGGCATACCAAACACTCTTGAGACCACCCTGTAGGATGCTCCACTGGCCAACCAGAAGAGAAACACCAGGGTCTCTATTGTGGCACCCCACCCATGTCTTCTCTCCTGGTTCAGGAGGTTCGGCAACACTGCCAGAGACTCCCTGCTCAGCCGAAAGTCTGGTCGGGGATCTTCCTGGCTGAAGAAACGGTCCAAAACTGGGAGACTCGGGTTAATCTTGCAGTAACGGGGTCTGGTCTGGTTAAGGAAAAGTAGAGAACAAATACATAATATAATTAGTACATTAGAATAAGTGTTTAACAGATAAAAGCATTATTCTACCTTAAGAAAAATTTAAATATCAAAACTCCAATTATTTTTTTAATACAATGCACATTATACATATTACATGAATAATTATATAGATATTATTGATATATATATACATTATTTAGATAGATAGATTCTCTGACAAAACAAGTTTATGCTTCGGCTCAATGAATTTGTAGGGGAAATTAGCAGAATACTTAAAAACATATATAAAAATAGGCTATAATGGCTTACCTGGATATGACTTTCTTGTAGTCTGAAAAAAAAAAAAAACTATCCGACGATGAACAAAGAAAGTATTTAATTTATTTAATTGTTTTATTTCTTCCAAAAGAATTAAAATGAGGAGAATAACTCTTTGTTTGTCTTCCGGCCCTGGAGAAGACGTATCTCCCCTGTGTCTCCCAAACACGGTTAGGAGACAGAAGCAGGAAAGGTTAACATTGTGAGGGTGCGTCATGAGGGCGACTCATACGTTCAGTCATACGTTGCGATCCTAAGAATTTTCTTCAGACCGACAATTTCACAATATTAATTGGCCGACGTTAACGCACGCTAAAATAATTGTTGCCGTTAATTCTTTAATGCGTTAACGCGAAAATAACGCGTTAACTTGCCCAGCACTAATTATTAGGAATAAAGAGATCATGCTGTTATCAAGTTCATTGATAAGCATTAGTTTCAGGCTGTTTTTCAGACTTCAACGTCAACTTCTGCTCTGTTTTTGAGTGTAATTCCTGAGAAAGGGGCAGGTGAGGAGAAGCAGAAGCTGCAGCTGCTGCAGGACAGAGGCACAGCTCAGGCTGGTCCCAGCTGATACGAGATGTGCTCCTTGAACAGGAAATGAAGACTCCTCCATTTGTATTTCAGCAGAACAAACTTCACTCAGACCCAGAAGGCCACAGTATAGGTGTGACTTGATTCATATTGTTGCAAAATATATTTTTTAAATATATTAATCACTGCATTTAGAAGTTATTAGAATTATAATATTTTGTTTACATAAAATATTTGAACATGAGTCTATATTGTGGTGTATTTAATGTCTACACAGAAACTAGCTGATCCGCCTGCGTAAATATTCACCCTACACTGCTTTTTATTATTATAAGAAAAACTAGTGATGCAAGTGAAGCTGTAGCAGGATGAAAACGAATTGTTACATGTTTATTTACACTTCATTACACCCCCTTAGACTCTTCAACCAGTCAAACAAAACAAAGTTTCCCTGACAAAATGTGACTTATTACAGCCCATAGGCCCATCTACCAACTCCAGTGTGTAAATACGTTAGCTGTAGTTTCAGTTTATATCTACTGTGAGCCATAGGTAAAGGCACTGTGCAGCATATTATGAAACCAATCAGTCTACATCTTTAATTACTCAGCAAATTAAAACACCACTAACAAACATGGAGTAAAGTGTAAAACTAACATGAGTAAAAGCCTGTCCAGGATTTACTATTGTCAATGTATTTGTCTGAGCAGACTCCAAAGTTCTCTTTCTACTTTTTAATAAAAGATGAGGTTTTGCCTGTAAAGCGGTAAACTGTGATTCTTAAAACCAGTACTGCCTATGTAACTGTCTTTTTATCTATCTACATTGCTGTTCCAGCCTGTATAGAAAACCAAAAAGTGCAGAAAAGCTACATCCTGAGTGGGTACAGGGCATATCAAACATTAGCTTAGCATCACTTTTAGCTTAAATACTTAGAAACAAGTGCCACGTACATTGTACACATAAATAAGAAAATACTTTATATAAATAAGAATAATACTTTTTATAAATATAATTATTTTTTTGTGGGCAAAACTTTCTGAAGCAGGTATGTTTTCTGTGTTTTCAAACCATTTCATTCAGAGTGGGAGTTAGAGTTGTTGCTGTCACTTCTTTCAGTTTACTGAGCTGTCACTAAAAGAGGCACTGACCAATCACGAGACAGCTCCGTCAGAGTTTGCCCCCCCCTGTGAGCTTTGTGACAAAATTTGTGGCAAAACAAAAACAGCGCTCAACGGACTGAGTGAAAGCAAACAAACAAATATAATCTCAAACTAAAAATATAATTGAACAAATAATATTTGCAAACAAATATTTTTATCTTGAAATAATTTTTATTTGCTCCAGTACATCACCTATACATGCGTGTGTTTAAGTTAACAGATGTGTTTTCAAACAGGGGCGGTTAATCTGTCTGAGTTACCGATTCGATTCGATTACGATTATTGATGTCCCGATTTGATTACAGTCGATTTTTGATTATTAACGATTCTCGATTAGCGAATATTGATTTTTCATTTTACAACAGTAAACAAAAATACACTACAAAGTGATTGCAGTATTTAAAAAAAGTCAGCTACTGAATTACTTTACTCTTCTATTAACAACAACTCAAAGCACTTTCTGTGTCGTGTATTTATAACTTCAGAATTATTTGTATGTAGCTTATGTGTATACTTTGTGTTGTGCCTCATCAAGTTGAACTAAACAATAACAAATAAATGAACGGCTTATTTCTTTTAGGAAATAGATCAGAACCAACATACTGTAGAAATTTGACAATTTTCTTCTAGAAAGACAACGTGTTGAGGTGGAGGAAGACTGCAGGTTGCAGTCAAAACATGTCAAGATAAAGATTTTTTTTTTTCTCCACCTGAACACCTTGTCTTTCTAGAAGATAATTGTCCAATTTAATCATTAAATAGACAAAATTAACATTTTTGAACAACTTACTTCAGCTTATATACTGTACTGTAGAACACAGTGACAAAATGCACACTAACTTGTGAGCAATCAAGTTGTACTAAACATTCATAGCTCTGGAATGACCAGATTCTTATGGAGGAAGACCAGCTGGTCCACATGTTGTGGCGTGAATGTGCTCCGTTGTGCTGACACAGTGTCTCCCGCAGTGGAGAACACTCTCTCTGCAGCAAGAGACATGAGAGGTGTAGAATAAGTGGGAGGCCTCGGCCGCCGGTGAAATAACTACTCTTATCGTTTTTTTATATACCCGGTGAGGCGGGGAGGCGAGCTTCGAGCGGGCTCTCGCTTCTGGCGTGACCCGCTCCGGGGACAGTGGCAGGTGGGGAGATTGATGACGGGATGACGGTCTTTTTAACCCACCTTGCCTCCTCTGGATGAAAGCAGAAAATGTGGACCCTCAAGTTGCTCGTATCAACGGAGTTGCTGAGTTTGGTGGCGTGCTTGTCCAACTCCGCCAAAAACTGTCTTCAAGAGAACTGTTGTAATTCGCATGAACTCGTCAATGATTTAAAAAGTAGAGCATGCAGAAATAAGTTTATAAGATTTTAAGATGGTGAACAAAACTGAATCCCCAGCACAACCTTACTAAATTATCACCTAAAACTAAAACTACAACTCATAAGTGATCAACAGTTAGATCTAAAAAGGTTAAACTGCAAGCAGTAAGACATTTGCTCGCATGGATTTAACTGGTCTTAGACAAAGTGCCATGCCTGTGAAACTCCACCACTGAACAATAATTTAGTGAGTTAATGAATGGTTGACTAATGCGTCTGAGGTGCTTTGCATCTAAAAACCTACCTCTTCCATCTGAAAAAGTGAAGGTCATCTCTCAAAGACGTCTTCAATGCTCTGCTTCTTATTCACAATTTCTTGTCTCCGGTATCCAAGTGTCTTTGCCATCTTTTCTTTTATTGCTTGTCTGTTGTTTCTTTGCTGTAGTTCTGCCAGAAGGGAAATCCTCTCTTGTTCAAGGCTTTCTGGAGTCTCACCACTTACCAAGATTGGAAAATGGTTGACCTCAGCTCGTCTAGGTCTCTTCAAATTCTTTGCGGGGCAGGCCTGCTCTGGAGACTTGGATTTCAAAGAATTCACAGTGAGCTCTGCAGATGTTCCATGTGACCTAAGTAGAGTCTAAGTAGAGTAGTTGGCCATTTTTACCTTGAGCCTTTGTTTCCATCCATAGCTCTCATTGAAAGACCCTGGTTGTCTCAGGCAGAGGTGCTTCCTTGTCAGTGCCTCAGCAACATCGCTGATGTCAGCATCTGTAGGGCATGCTTTGTATGTGTAGACCTTTTCAGCCACTTTCTCCAGTATGTCAGACAGCATATTTGAGCAGGGTGTCAACCTAGATTTGCTTCTTATGTACTCCTCATTTCCCCTCTGTAGTTGACATTCGGTGTCATAGGAGAACAGTGGGATTGGGAACACTTTTGGCCACTGCTGTGTTCTTAATGATTCTGGGGAAGAGCTGCTAAGAATTATGGTGTCATCTGTATTTGCAGATCCTGAGGAGGAATCTTGACTGTTTGTTCACCTGAAAGGAAGCTACTTATTGTGGGATCAACTGGGTACAAGACGATAGTTGTGGTATCAGGGTCTAATTGGATAACTTTGATAACTGAGAGATCCTTAATTACAGTTGTAGAGGTCAGATTCACAAACGTGTTCCCAAAATCAGTGTCCTTGTACTGCAGCTTTATGTGTCTTACTAATCCACATGCATTCTTGACCTCTTCGATGAGTTCTTCCAGTGATTTGGGAATGCCATTGCGTAGCTCCATTCTTACACTGTTGTCTTTGTTTAAGATGATCATAAATCAAACAGTTGCAATATCTGCCATGGTGCCCTGAGTAAGAGAGACAGAGGAAAGGCAAAGACATGGTACGTGGGAAGTAGTGACGCAGCTTTACACTTTATAGCCAATGTCTAAGGGTGCTAATTTAGATTTTTCTGATAGCCTACAAGAATAACCTGCATGAATGTAATTGTACTTGTGTTGTGCTCCACTGTAAGAACTCCTGTGCATCACTTAAACCATTTAAGACAGGTCTCTAGATTAAATCCTGATGTAATTTTAGGATAAAATTTATGATATTATGTTACAATGACTGTGAGATCACAAAATTTGGTTTGAATGTGTTACTACAGGGACATCTAAATATTAAATGGATACTTTAAAACTTAAATGCGCCAAAAAGGAATTCTTTTGAATTTCGTATTAAAACGTTTAAAAAAAATGTAAAAGCTTATACTTTGCCAAACCCGTTTTTAGTATGAAACAATTTGGCGTGAGACCTGGGAGTGTTGCCATGTGACAGGGCCTGAAAACCTGTGTCTCACGCTTTAAAACAGAGCCCGCGGAGCTCTTAAAAGACAGTAATCTCAACAAATACACATTTTGTAGGCTCTTCGCGCCACTGTTAACTATTAAAAACAGAAAACATTCAGCAGAATAAATGCTTTTGTATTAACATTAGCTATAACTTTAACTAACTTAATGTTACACGTGGTAATTTTAGCTAACGCAAATTTACACACAAAATGCATTTAGAAATAATAGTTTGCATTTATTAGCCAGTTAACTAGCGATAGCATTATTCACCCACAACCAGAGGGCGGCTAATGTAACTTAACGTTATGAAGAATGCTAAAGTTTCTAGTGCCAGCTTATACTTTACATGCTATCAAGCGTGAGCGCTGAAATCACGGCCAGTCAAGGCAAGTCAGATATACTTGGGAAAAAAGCGTTAACAGTAGACAAAGATTAACTTACCAGTATCAATGTTGCTAGTTCTGTATGGCGATCTGCATTTGCTGAAGTGCACCGCCACGGCCGCCGCTCGACAGATTGTGCGTGTTGTGTTCTTCACAGACTGTGACAGACGGTTATTTTTTTAATCAGAGAGTGGCGGGATCTCCAACTCAACAATGCGCATGTGCAAATCATGCTTAATCTAATAAAAATATTCTGATCAAATTAATAAATTCAGTTTAATGTCCAATTTATATTGAATCAATGTAAAAAAAAAATGGATTCAACCATAAGTATAAACTAAAATGTTTACTTTAAATGAAAAAAAAAATAAATAAATAAACTATTTCAACGAGAAAATAAACATTAAACGAACAACAGCAATGTTAGACTTTTTTCAATGAAGCATAATAAGGCATTTACACCAAACGCGAATAGCGCAATATATTTGTGCTATTCGCACGTAGTTGGACGCTAGAACATTTTGCTTCATCCGCGCGTGAAATTCGCTTCATTCGCGCGTGAAATTCACTCAACAACAGATGTGAATTCGCGTCATGGGAAGGGCTTTTGCCAGGTGGGTTGTCTCATTGCAACATGGCTGACATGGATTTTGTTGAAAGAATAGCAGCACTATATCTGCTGTGGAAGGCTGAAAAACGGCGTAGACCCGTTCGGCGCCGTGTTTGGGTCCATCAGATCCTTCGGAGGCGAAGCGAGCTCGGTGAGTTTCACCAACTCCTCCAGGAGCTGTGCCTTTATGACAGCCGCTTTCAACGGTACTTCCGACTGAGCCGGTCCCAGTTTGATGAACTCTTGTCCCGTGTCGGGGCGCGTATTTCCCTCCAGGACACCAACTACAGGCGCTCTATTCCACCTGCAGAGCGACTGTCCATCTGTCTCCGGTCAGTAAATCATTAAATATTCGATGTGAATAGTCTAGAAATGATTCATTGAATTATTATTTGAACCTCCACAGACACTCTCTTCTGAACACAGTTAACTTCAATAAAATGTCACTAAACTTTAGTCTACAACAGTCAAAATGGGGCTGGAATTGTGCAGGTAACTGCTATATTATGATATTGAATAATTCAAATATCTATTAATAATAAAAGTCACACACCAATCAATCACTTGATAGAAAATGAAATGAAGAAGTCAAAAACACCAGTATAATAATGTGCAAATATAGAATTGCAATCTGCAGTTATAATAATTATTATTATTTTATTTTATGTTTCTCTCTTTTTCAGATATCTTGCCACTGGAGATTCTTTCCAAACCATCGCCAGCAGCTTTCGTGTTGGTGTCGCCACAGTCTGCAGGATTGTCCCAGATGTGGTGTCTGCAATCTGGGACTGCTAAGTGAAGGAGTTCATGGCTGTGCCCTCCACAGATGAATGGAGGTCCATTGCAGAAGGTTTTAAGGAGAGGTGGAATTTCCCGCTCTGCTGTGGAGCACTGGGCGGAAAACACGTCCTGATAAAGGCACCCCCCAACACCGGATCCCTGTTCAACAATTACAAGGGAACTTTTTCATTGGTTCTCCTTGCTGTTGTGGATGCAAGGTACTGCTTCAGGGTGATTGATGTTGGGGGATATGGGAGGACGAGTGATGGTGGGACTCTGGCCAACTCAGCCTTTGGTCAGGCACTCCAAGGTGGCACCCTCCATCTGCCACCGGACCGTCCTCTTCCTGGAGCTGACCACAGAGGACCCCAGCTCCATGTGTTTGTGGTAGATGAGGCCTTCCCCTCAGGAAAAATCTCATGAGGCCATTTCCCGGGCGCACTCTTCCCCATGAGAGACGGGTCTTTAATTACCTTCTCTCCAGAGCCAGGCTGGTGGTGGAGGATGCCTTCGGGATCCTGTCCTCACAGCGGAGGATTTATCGACGTCTCATTGAAGTCCACCCTTATGTTGCGGAGAGATGTGTGAAGGCAACATGCATCCTCCACAACTTTATGAGGAGATCTGCAGAAGCACCTGCTGCGAGGGGGATGGTGCAAGGTGTAGAGGACTCACTGCCAAACTTGGGTCGGGTTGCAACTAACAACTCTGCCAGAGAGGCCATCCGAGTCAGAGAAACCTTCATGACTCACTTCTCAGGAGAGGGAGCAGTCCCATGGCAACCCACTGTGTAGTTTTTTATTATATCTTTTTGTAAATAGACTTTTTTTTGTTGTTCAAATTTAGATTGTTTTAGTTTTATAGTTCATGTGTGTTTATTTCTTGTTTTCAAATGATAAATGGAGACAGCCTCCAAAAGGAATCCTTGTCTCGTTGCTGCATTCTCATTACACTATACCACAACACTGGTCTAATTACAAATAACTATTTACTATACTATTGAGGGTGTCTTTGCTATAGGATATAATAATGAACATATGTTAGCCTTAAGTATTGTAGTCTTAAATATAGTGTACAAATAAAATTTACATTATAAAAGACAAAATTAAATCAGTCTGAAAAATATACATTTATATTTGTAACATATTTTTGTGTTACAAAATGTTGTATGTTACAAATTATAGATATTTTATAAATTGAAATCATGATTTGCATGCGCAAAGTAACACACCAAAACCTTTGGTCTTTTTATAAAACATTTATTAATAAAACATTAATAAAATATTATTATGAACATTAAAACTATATACAAGAAACATTTACAACTATTTACATGCAGGAATAAAAAGGATCTTGCTTGGAAGAGGGAAGAGTGAGGGCCAAAGTGAAGGAGAGGAGAAAGAAGAGAGAGTCTGGTTCATTCCCTGCAGAGATTGCTAGTTCATTTTAAAACTATTCAGTTGACTCTAATTGTTCCAAATTAAGCAGAACTGTGCTGCTTTCATAAATTAATTTGTGTATTTGAAATTTGACGAATTCTTTCGTCTGATGTGGCAACCTCTGTAGGGAAGGAACCAGACTCGAGAGAAAGAGCTCATCCTCTGAGGGTGGAGGTGGCACTGGAGCTACTGGTCGGGCCCGGAGTGCTTCTAGGAGCTCCCGCTCCACCTCCGATGGCTGCTCCCTAGGCCTTCTAGGAGCTCTTCTCCTTGGTAGCAATGTATCAAATTTACAACACATTTTGTGAAAGCAGAAAAGGATTACCTCATTCACAAATTGTCATGCTATGATGAGTGCTTACTGTAAATATAATGTTCATGTAAACATGGTCATTATGGCCTGTACACACCACTGGGTACAGCAGCAGATGTTGAATGGCCAGCTGTGGCAGGGGAAGCAGCAGCAGGTTCTGGCAGAGGGGACCCAGGCTCACTGCCGTCCAAAGAACCAGTCAGCTCTGTCATGACATTAATGATTAATACAACATATTTATACATTACAGCAGTCAGAGAGAATTTTTTTAGACTTTTCAGAATTAAAAAAAAAAACAAAACATCAAATGTCCTGTTGTGTGGCTTCACTTCTGCCCTGCTGCTGCTGCTTCTGTCTCGCTCTCGGGGTGGTTGTACACTGTGGTCCAATTCTCCTCATCCCCCCTCTCCATATTCCCGCTTGTCTCTCGTGGGGAAATGAAGGGGTCGAGGAAAGACAGGACCACAGACTACTTCCACTTTTTCCCTGACCCTGCTGCTGACCCACTCCTTTTCTCTGTCTCCTTTCTCCTCTCCTTTAAATAGGTGTCCCTCATACTCTTCCACTTCTTTCTGCACACTTCCTCTGAATAAAACACATCAACTCATCAGTGGGAGACTAGTTGTAAAATACCGCGAATTAGCTAGCTCAATTTTCCGGCTTTAGCTAGCGCAATATATATAGTTCAGATTGAGTAAAGACCGTTTTTACTTACCAGATTGTCCAACCTCCTCACTCACTTTCTTCCAAGCAAGATCCTTTTTATTTCTGTCTTGATAATAGTATCAGGATGTGTCATATAGCACCGGTTGTCCGCAGACAGCAACAATTAATTTATCCTCCATTGTGGGATTTCTCTGTCTCTACCATAGATTGGTCTCTACGGTTCGCCTCCGCTCGTAAACGTTACTACTAGAGCAAACTCCTGATTGGTTAACGCTGCGCGAATTTTCGCCAAAGTTTAGATTTTTCAACTTGGCCGAATGAAGCGTTGGACGCGTTTTGCGCGTCAAACGCTCAATTCGCGCAAATCACGTCATTCGCGCCGCAGGATTTCCATGCGCGTCTAATCGCGTCTTTGCATTGACTTAACATGTAAATTACTCGCGCTTAACGTTTAATTCGCGTTTGGTGTAAACGCATCATAAGGGTGTCCATCAGTGTATGTGGCACCAGGACACGGTAGGGCTGAGGTCGATGATCAACTTTGTAGTAGTTTTGTCTAACCTCCGGCCGTATGCCTTGGACACTTAGGTAAAGTGAGGGGAGGAGCTGTCAACTGATCACTACCCGTTGGTGAGTTGGCGCTGATGACGGTATGAGAAGCTGGACAGATGTGACAGACCCAATTGTGTTGTGAGAGTCTGTTGTGAACATTGGGCCGAGTCCCCTGTCAGGTAGATCTTCAACTCTAGCTTCCAGCAGAGCTTCGACCAGCCTTACTTAAAACATGACAGTCTACAGCTTCTAAAAAAGCAAGATGGATGGGGTTTGTCTAGGTTTGAAAATGTATTACTTTCAATGCATGGTCAGTTGAACATTATGAAATGCCATGGATTGAGATTGAAAAAGGCACTTTTTAAACCATTCTCCTATAAATTTATTGGACAGGCGAGGCAGAGAATAACCACTTATTCTTATTACCTATTTACAAACAAGTCAGGTTTAACAGTAACTTCTGTTCTCTTTTCAATGCTGTTAAATACTAAAGACACATGAATGCTGCGTTAGCAAGGCCAGTATTTACCTTGAGCTGTAAACTCAGACAAGGTGTGATATCCAGGTAAGAGAGTTTATTTGAGCTATGAGCATAGTTGGAGTAAGATGTGCATGTACTACAAATTTCTACTACAAAGATGACAGGCTAAACCTGTGGGACATCATCAGCAGGTCACACCTCCACTTACAAGACCATCAGCCCATAACCATATCAACAGCTATTGCACTGACTACAGTTTTTCAAAGTCAGGGCTGGGCTGCTAGTCAAAAACAGGTTTTTCATATTGAGTAGAAAAGCTTTCCGTCTCAGACAGTGAACCCTTTCAGCTGCTGAACCAACTGTAACAGTTTTTTTTCTAAAAAGGATCTGGCTTTTTTTCTGGCCAATTGGTTGTTTAATGCTTCCTAGAAATTGCATACCAGACATAGTTATAATGCAATTACACACAGGACAATTTTGGATATAGATACAAACCCGATTGCAAAAAAATTGGGACACTGTACAAATTGTGAATAAATACAGAATGCAATGATGTGGAAGGAATGTCCCATTCTTGTCTAATACAGGCTTCTAGTTGCTCGACTGTCGTAGGTCTTCTTTGTCGCATCTTCTTGTTTATGATGCGCCAAATGTACTGCAGGTTGGCCATTTCAGAACCAGATTCAGCCATGATGTTGTAATGGATACAGTATGTGGTCTGGCATTGTCATGTCGGAAAATGCAAGGTCTTCCCTGACAGAGACGATGTCTGGATGGGAGCATATGTTGTTCTAGAACTTGGAAATACCTTTCAGCTTTGATGGTGCATTTCCAGATGTGTAAGCTGCCTGTGACACCCCCTCATGTAACCCCATACCATCTAAAATGCAGGCTTCTGAAGTGAGCACTCATAACAACCTGGGTTGTCCTTTTCCTCTTTAGTCAGGATGACATGGCTTCCCAATTTTCCAAAAAGAACTTCAAGTTTTGATTTGTCTGACCACAGAACAGTTTTTCACTTTGCCACAGTCCATTTTAAATGTGCCTTGGCTACAGAGAAAACACCTGCGCTTCTGGATCATGTTTAGACACGGCTTATTTTTTGACCTATAGAGTTTTAGTTGGCAACAGCAAATGGCCCGGTGGATTGTGTTCATGGACAATGAGATGATATTGCTGATATTGATATTGCTCCAGTATTTTTCACTGCAACATCAGGGCATCTTGAGGCTCTTTTTATACCCAAGCATGTTGCCAATTGACCTAATAAGTTGCAAAATGCTCCTCCAGCTGTTCCTTATGTGTACATTTAACTTTTCCGGCCTCTTATTGCTACCTGTCCCAACTTTTTTTTGGAATGTCTAGCTCTCATAAAATCCAAAATGAGCCAATATCTAGCATTACATTTAAAAATTTGTCACTTTCAACATTTCATAGGTTATCTATGTTGTATTCTGTATAAAATTTTGAAATGTAAAACTTTAACATCATTGCATTCCATTTTTATTCACAATTTGTACAGAGTCCCAACTTGACTCCTGGACCAATTACTCCCATTGTGTAATGGCACCAGAAGGGAATGTCACAGATGGAGGTAGGACTGGGAGATTTCTGGATTGAATTTGTCATTTGTCATAAGGACAATAGAAAGGAAGCTTCTGGATTTTGTGAAAAGAGACTGGCTTACCTATATGCTTGAGGCTACCAACAATTTAACTACTGACAATAATTTTGATAAGCTGCTCACCTTTTTGAAGAAACAGGAAGGCTTTTCAGAGAGGCTGGAACAACTTAAACCGTCTCTGTGAAGGTTCTCAGTCATTCAGGACATCTTGACGAAACGGTTGAACCTTGAAAACTGAGTCCAGATGCTTTTACTTAAACCTTTTCTTCAACTTAAACCATCGGATTAAACGTCTAGTTAGTTATAAAAACTTTGAGGGTATGTGTCACAGGAAGGGGAGTAGGGACAGGACTACTTATCCCTACTGACTGGAAGTTCAATGGATGTTATTATATGCTGTTATCATCACCCAACCTTTTAAAAGTAATTTTGTAGTTATCTTTCAACCCCCAGGTCATCTCAGACATTTCTTGGAGGAGTTGGACGTGCTTCTTTCATCCTTCCTTGAGGATGGTACTCCTCTGGTGGTATTAGGAGACTTTGAAAGGCCATAGGCTGCCAACTTCAATAACCTGACTGAATCCTTTGACCTCAAGCTTGTCTCCACATCGGAACCCACAAGTCTGGTAACCGACTAGATCTTATCTACATAAGATACTGTTCCACTCAGCACACTCGGGTTATGCCACTGCACAGATCTGTAACTCTCAACCTCAACCTAACTTCTCCAGACACTGCAATTGTTTTACCGCTGGTCACTTTCCGATGCAATCTGTGTTCACTCAGTCTCCCCCGTTTTTCATTTGCCGTCTCTTCTGTGCTTCCCCCTCTTGAGGAGCTCTCTCTTTTAAACACCAACACCGCCACTGACACTCACGCTTACATCCTGCTTGGACAACCAATGCCCTCTTACATCTAGACCAGCCCATACATCCTCGTCTGCCCCCTGGTTTTCCGATGTTCTACACAAGCATCACACTGGCCTCCGGTCAGCTAAGAAAAAATGGCGCAAGTCAAAAGATCCTACTAACTTCTGTATCTACCAGTGTCTCCTCTTTATTTTCTCCGCTGATGTCACCTCTACAAAAACTGACTACTACCATTCTAAGTAATTCATCTGACACACGCACTCTCTTTAAAATCTTTTCTTCCCTCTTTTGTCCACCTGCTCCCCCTCCATCAGATTTAACAGCTTATGATTTTGCGTCTTTCTTTGTAAAGAAAATGACCGCACCAATGACTGCGCCACCACCCCTGATATGTGTTTGCTCCCTTCTTTTTCTCCTTGGCATGCCTGAGTGACATCTCACTTTGGATGAAGTACCATCACCTGCAGCTGAACCTTGCAAAAACAGAACTGCTTGTGATTCCGGCCAACCCAAAGACCCACCACAATCTCTCCATTCAACTAGGCTCATCAACCATTACACCGTCCAGCACTGCCAGAAATCTGAGAGTGGTAATTGATGATCAACTAAACTTCACAAGTCATGTTGCCTGCACCACCAGGTCCTGTAGATTCATTCTCTAAAACATTAGGAAGATTAGATCTTTCCTATCAGAGCACTCTACGCAAATCCTAGTCCAGGCTCTTGTCTTGTCCAAACTAGATTATTGCAATGCTCTACTGGCTGGACAACCAAACCTCTGCAGCTGATCCAGAATGCAGTGGCAAGAGTGGTCTTTAATGAACCGAAGAGAGCACATGTAACTCCTCTCTTCACTAGGTTACACTGGCTCCCGGTTGATGGCCGCATCAAGTTCAATTCTATGCTCTTGGCCTACAAGACCACTACTGGCTCCACACCCTCATATCTTCACTCACTGATACAGATCTATGTTCCTACCAGATCCCTTTTTGGTGCACTTGTGCATTTTATTACCTTGTGTTGTTAAAATTGCTTCCATTTTTTTTCCTCACTTGAAAGTCGCTTTGGATAAAAGCATCTGCTAAATGACTAAATGTAAAATTAAATGTAAATGTGTGTGTTGTGTGGTGAGGAATGGCATTATAATAAATTCTTCTTCTGTAGAAAGTTTAAGTCTCTTGGATTTCCTGAGAAGTTGGCCACATTAAAGAGACTGCAAAGATACATAACTCTGACGAAACTAGGAGTGTCAGTTGATGAGTATCCTTTAAAATCACCTGGGAAAGTCACAGCTCAGGCCAAAGATATGGACCGACCCCTTTGCAGCAGCTGTCACCAGAAGGCAGACAAAACAATACAAGGACAAACAACCACCACAACTGGTTTACCAGAACAGCATGAATAAGTAAGTTAACAGAAAAGAGCTCCAGCTGGATGGATTGATAAAGTTATCACTGTGGAGAATTTCAGCAGTCTACAAAAGCTTATGGGTGTACATGAACTGAATAAAGAAAAAGGAAGAAAAAAATTACAAACTACTTACTTGTGCTTACTGCTACCGATTGTCAAGATACCCACAAAGACTTTTTTTCTGGCAACACAAGAAGGTACAACATTTGTAGACACTTCCCTCAATTGACTCATTTTATATTGGGACAGCAATGGCCTCTTTGTATGTGGAGGCAGGTTCCAAATGTTTACTGAAGGACAAGTTGCTGTACCAATACTGCCTTTTGAATCCTGGATTTCCACTTTTCTTGCCCGAGAGGCCCACAATGCAGACCACAAAGCAATTGCTGCAACTTTTCTCAAAATGAGAAAAAGGCGTGGGTAATTAGGGCTGAAGAATTGCAAATCGCATTGTTGGCTGCTGTATTACCTGCAGGAAACACAAGGCCAAACAATGCCAGCAGATCATGAGTGATGAGTGGAGTCCGGCCAATACTTTTGAATACACTACTGTAGACCTGTTTGGAACATACATTGTGAAGGAGTTGTGAGAGATACCAATGTGAGAGTTTTCTAGTGGACATCATAAAACCAGCCAAACAAGGACTCCTCATAAAGCACCAGCACTGAGCTCCTGTTACTCCGGTGGCTTCGGCCAGTTGGCCCCTACACTGGCGTCCTTTCTCCATTTTCCCGCCAGGTTGGAACATCTACCCGGGGTTGAGTTCAGGAAAACCTCTGTCTGATTCTCTGTCTGTCATCGCCCCCTGTCATCAACTTGACTACGCTCCACTTGGCACTTTGCAACACCAGATCACTCAATAACAAGACATTTGTCCTCAATGATATAATTTCCTCTCACAATCTGGATTTGTTTTTTCTCACCGAAACCTGGCTTCCCCCAGGTGACGTCAGTGCTTTCTCGAGGCTCCTCCCCTCTGGCTACCTCTACCTAAACTCCCCGCGGCAAGCGGGTAGGGGCGGGGGGATAGCTACCGTACACAGACAGTCCCTGAAGTGTCGCCAGCTGTCCACTGGAGAGTATTCCAGCTTTGAGCTGCAAGCTTTTATACTCACACTACCCTGTCCTATTTTATGTGCAGTAATCTACAGGCCGCCCAAATTAAATAAGGTTTTCTTAACTGAGTTCTCAGAGTTCCTAACAGAATTTCTGGCAAAGTTTGATAACATTTTAATTTGTGGTGATTTTAACATTCATGTTTGCTGCCCTTCTGACAAACCTGCAAATGATTTTAAGGCACTTTTAGCTTCACTAGATCAGGTTCAGTCCATATCTGGTCCTACACATAGGTTAGGTCACACGCTTGACCTTATTATCTCACGTGGGGTGATTGTGTCAGCTTGTAAGGTTGTGGACTTTCCTATCTCTGACCATTCCCTCATACAGTTTGACATTTGTGCCGTTTCACCAGAACCTAAAATTACTGCCCCTCATCATTGTTGCATCATCACCTCATCTACTGTTGAAGATTTTGTTGCTTCATTCTCTGTTTCTGATCTTGCTTCCATTGAGTTAGCATCACCTCTCTGCCCGGACCTTTTCATTTCCTCCTTCAACACCATCTGCTCCCAGATTATGGACTCTGTTGCACCCGTTAAGGTGAAGTTGTCTAACAGTCCTCGTGACCCCTGGCTCAATGATACAACTAGGGCCCTTAAGCGACAATGTAGACAGTGTGAGCGAAAATGGAAGAAGGACAGCTTACGGGTGTTGTTGGAGATGTTTAGAGACAGTCTGGCCACATATCAGAGAGCACTGAAGGAAGCTAAAGGACAATACCTCTCCCTTCTCATCAACAGAAATAGCCATCGCCCTGGAATTTTATTTAACACTATTAATTCTGTTATTAATCCGGTGTCTGTTGCCTTGAATAATGTCTCTGAAAATACATGCAATTCATTCAAGCAATACTTCAAAAACTTTGTGGACAAGGTTTTGACTGTTAGGCAAGCCATTACTCAACACTCCGCTGTTGCCATGCCGTCTTGTGCGGCACAATGTGTGCTAGAGAACATCGAGGCAGTTACTCTTGTGGACCTCAAAAAAGCTGCCCTCGAATTGAAGTCTACTACCTGCCCGCTAGACGCTGTTCCTGCAAGGATTCTGAAGGAGGCTGTTGACATCATTGGTCCCTGCCTTGTCTCCTTCATAAACAGCTGTCTTATTTCGGGTACTGTTCCTACAGCTCTCAAACATGCCATTATTAGACCGTTGCTTAAGAAACCCAATCTAGACCCCTCCATACTATCTAACTTCCGCCCTATCTCTCATCTATCATTTCTGTCAAAGCTGATGGAGAAGCTTGTTTACGCCCAGCTCCAGGCTCATCTGCAATTGCACAGCATTTGTGATACATTCCAGTCTGGTTTCAGGACCAGGCATAGCACTGAATCTGCGTTACTGAGGGTGCATAATGACATTCTTGAAGCACTGGACAGAAAAAGCTCTATGGTTATGGTTTTATTGGACCTTACCGCTGCATTTGACCCAGTGGATCATGATATTCTCATCTCTCGCCTTCAACATGTTGCTGGTTTGCAGAACGCGGTGCTGAAATGGTTCTCTTCATACCTCACTAATAGAACCTTCTCAGTAATGCTCAATGACTTTTCCTCCTCAGTTGCCCCTTTGTCATCTGGAGTACCACAGGGTTCCATTCTTGGTCCTATTTTATTTTCACTCTACATGCTACCACTTGGTCAACTCATCTCCAGACACAATGTTCATTTTCATTTCTATGCCAATGACCTCCAGATCTACCTTCCTGTGATTCTGAGTAATCGTTCGGCACTGGATCCTCTCCATAATTGTCTTCAGGACATTAAACAGTGGCTTTCCCAGAATTTCCTTCATTTAAACGAAGGAAAGACTGAGTACATCCTATTCAGCCCGGATTCATCCAACAGTGTTTTTAACTTTGGCGCCATGACACCTCAGTTTGCTCCGTCTGTGCGTAACCTGGGTGTTATTTTGGACAAAAACTTGAAGTTTGATAAGCAGATTGGGGCAGTAGTGAAGGCAAGTTTTTACCAGTTAAGACTTCTTAGTAAGGTTAAATATTTTTTGTACAGAGCCGACCTTGAAAAAGCAATTCATGCCTTCATCAGTTCGAGGATCGACTACTGTAATGCCCTCTACACTGGACTCAATACATAACTCATCAATCGCCTCCAGCTGGTGCAAAACGCAGCCGCACGTCTTCTCTCCCATACCTCTAGACGGTCACACATCACCCCTGTCCTCCGCTCGCTTCACTGGCTCCCAGTGCAGTTTAGGGTGGAGTATAAAGTCCTGCTGTTTGTGTTCAAGGCCATCCATGGTTTGGCCCCAGTATACCTCACTGACTTAATAAAAATCTATCAGCCAACCAGAACACTTCGCTATTCTGAGCACATTTCTCTAGTGACTCCTACATACAGGTATAAAAAGTTTAAAGGCCGGTCATTTAGCGTTCAAGGACCAAAGTTGTGGAATGCACTTCCTGTGCACCTTCGAAGCATCACTGTGCTGAGTGCTTTTAAAGCACACCTGAAAACCTATTTATTTTCTAACCAAGAATTTTAAGACAGAGCGTCAGACTTGATCCTGATTCCATCTGTTTCTTTTGTTTTCTTAATGTTGTCTTTTGTTGTTTTCTTGGAAAGCGCCTTGTGCACCTTTTGGATGTTTTAAGGCGCTATATAAATAAAATTTGATTGATTGATTGAAATTCCCCCTGTTGACGTGTCTGAATGGACACCTCACTAAACTAAAAATCTAACTTTAGCGGTTTTTGCATCTCCCCCTGTTGAGATGGTTGAATTACCATCTCACAACCAAAATCTAAACAAATAAACCATTCCGTGAGTGTAGGTGTCTAAGACTATATTCATATAACCATCTCCTTCCAGCAGTCACGTGAACCTGCCACCTCCAGGTTGCCATATCTCCAGTAGATGGTCATGTGTGGTGTAAATACAGTGTGGAAAATAATATAACAGTGCTATTTGTGTAATGGAAAATCAAAAATTTCTAAACCTTCCCAGAATTGTTAAAGAGTCCCTGAAAATCTTTAATAGAAAAAGGCAGAGTGGTAAAAAACTTATACATTCATAGTGTAGTGTGTATCACGTAGACCCTATCATATGTTGTTGTCTTCCAGGGGCTCAGGAGCACTGAGATCATCCTCCAGCAGTAGTACCTTCTCCTGCATAGCTTGATAAGCCCGAGGACCCTACCGGGTGGGGCGGGGCGTCAGCTATTTCTTTGTTATCTTTGTTCACATCTGCCATCTTAAAATGCGGCCTAGAATGCCCCCCCCTCCCCCCTCCCTTTTATTTATTTTTTTTTTCAAAAGCTTTTAGTTATTTCTTGCGACAATATCACAAACAACTATTTTTGTATTTTTGGTGTTATGCTAGCATAGTACTTCTGACTTTCTAGCTATGCACCCCTACTTTACACAAGTTTTCTAGCAATGGAGTATTATGCACCCTTATGCTAGCCTAACACGCAATTTAGTTTCCGAATTTTTTGAACGTTATGCCAGCCTAGTGACTCTGACTTTCAGGCTATGCGTTCCTATTCTACACAGGCTTTCTAACTATGGAGCACTATGCGCCCTTATGCTAGCCTAGCCCGTAATTTAGTTTCCAAATCTTCAAGCATTATGCAGGGCTAGTAACTCTGACTTTCTGGCTAGGGGCTTTTAATCTATATGGGTTTTCCAGCTATTATGTTAATCTAGTGTAAAAATAACTTCTTAACTATGCAACGCATATGCTGGCCTAACCATAACCCGGCTCACTTTCTGAGAATCGATCATTTTCTCAAGGAGTATTAAACCCTTCGGATTACTTTTTTCTATATAGATTTCCTTTTTTCGCTTAAACTACACACACATTTTTAACCAATACAAAACAAATGTTGTAAGAACACAAAACATTTAGGACATCTTATACATTTTTCTGAGTGTGCTACTAGTTCTAAAATAAACGTACAGGCAGGTTTTTATCTTCACAGTATGGTTTGCCCCCGTAGGGACAGGCAGAAACTTAAGTTAACAAGGCTTTCTGCTCACCTTTTCATTTGCGGCCGCCATATTGTGAAGGAAAAACTTGTCCGTTGTACACAAAACACGTGGAGTCTGAGACTTTTCCTTTCCAACACCACAACCGGGCGGAAACACCAAATTGTTACTCCAAAAAACAATTTCTCCCGGCTCTTTTGGTACGAGTGTTGGAACTACTATTAATTCAATAAAAACTATAAAACCAATATAAAGTTTGTCTGTTTAATTCCACTCAGAAATAGTACAAGCCAGCGCTGGGTCACAACACGTAATTAACAGGAGGTTAGCCCACCTGTTGTGCTGCTGGTCAACTCAATGCTCAAAAGGTCCTAACCTTTTGGCCACTCCTCTCACAGGAGGCGACATTTCCTGCTTTGAATCAGTAGTTTTCTTATGTGTCCAGTCAGCTGGGAGCAACTGGTTCTAACTGGTTTAAACAGTTGAGGTATGTAGTGTCCTAAACTAGGGTGTAGTATATCATACAGAGAGTGCAAATAACATACAAAACATAAAAAAGTGTTTCTTATTATAAAATCCTAACACTCCAGAGGCACAGACATTCTTTCATACCCAGAAAAGGGGGCTTGTTGCTGGGAAACCTGCACTTGCACTTCTGAATCTAATTCATTATTATCAATGAAGAAAAGGTTTAAGTAAAAGCATATGGACTCAGTTTTCAAGGTGAAGACGTTTCGTCTCTAGTTTCAAGAGACTTTATCAATTCTGAGTTTAACTGATATGAGAGCTGAGCTTAAATCTCTAGAAGGTGGTAAGTGCCACTGCAACATACATATGCAGAGTCATTAGTGATCCTACTCCTTTCAGGTGCAGGGTCGTTAGTGTCATTGTTCTATTCAGGTGCTAAGTTTGTTGTTCTAGGGTGAAGCTCTTTTTGGCCTCAGATTCATGTTGCCTAGTATTTACAACAGTGTTCTTAAACCTAAAACAAAAGCGCCTCCCACAGTGGTGTGCTTGTACACAGCAGCACATGTAATTGTTTTCTTGTGATATGTACACTGAACATACCACTTTTGCTTTGCCCTCATTTTCCATGAGCTCAGCCCAAATATCTAAGACTTTTTCTAAGTACACAAAAGGCCTAGTTCTCTCAAATATTGTTTACAAATCTTTTTTCTCAGCACTTTTTGCTGAAATATTCCATCCATTCACAGGTGTTCCATATCAAGATGCTAATTAGAGAGTATTATTATTGCAAAGGCTTGCCTTAGGCTGGCCATAATAAAAGGCCACTCAGAAATCTGCAGTTTCACTGTATTGGGAGGGTATGGGAGACATGTCCAGTGAGTATGCTGACCCCAACCCACACAAATAAAACATGGAACTTAATCAGATTTTATGAATCTTGCCTTTTTTGTTTTGTTTTTGTCAAAAATATAAAATATATACTTTACAATAATGGGCTCAGTGGACATTGTTTCGTCCTATTTAGCAAATGAGAGAATAAGAGGGAGAGATGATATAGTACTGTTGTTCACAGACAAACATCAATATGAAATGGCTGTGAATATACTAATTATTATTTACTGCTAAAGTGAATTAATTATAAAATAAACCCTTTTATAAGCTGTTCTGTACAAATATCAAAATGATAGCGAGTTAACGTTGCAACGTTGTAGTGACAAGAACAATATGGTGGACGTGTACTTTGCTCTGTGGCCTGAAAAAGGGAAGTGACATGAAGACTCTTGCTGATAACAGAGAAATGCAGTAGTTTCTTTGTTTCTTTGTGAATTAGTAGAGACCCCAAGCACACAATAATAGGTGCAGAAAGAATGTAAACATTTTGTTTTTTTTTTTTTTGTTTTGTTTTTTCATTGAAATTCCCCTTTAAATATGTATTCCATTTAAAACATGTATAATATATAACATGTTTTTTTTTTTTTTATCAACAGACTACCCTGGAGACACTTTGAGTTTGAAAGTTCATCACCACAGCACCAGCTTCATATGGTGCATTTTGAAACATATACAGTTCCTTTCCACCTCTACAGTTAGAGTTAAAGCTGACTGCATTTGTCTGCATGAATGCTTCCTCTCACCTCGTTCACACCTCATTTTTTCACTGCACTCAACCAGCTGTGTTCTGTCAGAGTTGGTGCGCTCTTTTGAGTCACTGAATGCATGACTTTGAAAAAGTGTTTATATGCTGTTACGTTTCTGTAGATGTATTTAAAGTTTTGACTTCCTACAAACAATCTGGACCTTGTTCCACTAAACAACCATGCCAGACAAAATGTTGTTATCAGTTTATCTACTGCTACAGCTTCTTGGGACTAAAGTTAGAAAAGGTGATCTGTGCATTTCCACCTACTGTAGTAGACACTCAAAGCACTTTACATACATTAAGCTATTTACCAGTGTTACAGAACATCACTAGAGGTAAGGTAGGTTAAGTGTCTTGCCCAAGGACACAATGACAGTATGTGGGGGAGAGCGGGATGTTATGTTGTTTTGGGATGTTTTGGCCCCTTGATGTTATTTGACAAAATAATTACTGACACGAATGAGCTGCAACATAAAACTGAAATCTACAAGCACATGGCTAATAATAATAATAATAATAATAATAATAATAATAATAATAATAATAATAATAATAATAATACAATCCTCATCACACCCTTTTTTGTGCATTTACCTCAAGACACACAGCAAATACGTCAATAACATAACACTGAGCTGTGCCATTCATGCTGAACCTGTCTCACCTCTGTTACTGCCTCCTGTTAAGGGATGAAGACGGGACCTCTTCACATCTCTCTTAAGCACTGCTTGGTTTATTATGAGATAAAGCGTAGGAACAACAGGAATTTCCTGCAAAGGAAAAAAAAGCCAAATAGGTTCAAGCTCATGTTGTAGAATATTAATGTTTGTATTTACAGACTGACTCAAATATTAGTCCTAAATATAAAACATTTTTTCCGGTAGCACTTCCAGATAAAGACATTGTACATTTGCATGTGTTGAATGAATGAATGTATGTATAAATACAGTGGCAAGAAAAAGTATGTGAACCTTTTGGAAATTCATGGTTTCCTGAAAAAAAATTCTTAAAATGTAATCTGATTTTTATCTATCCAATCTACAATACGTAAAACACTGAAGAAGCAGAGTATCCACGGCAGGAAAGAAAAAAGGAAGCCACTGCTGACTAAAAAGAACATTGCTGCACGCCTGAAGTTTGCAAAAGAGCACAATGACACTCCACACCAGTATTGGCAAAATGTTTTTTGGACTGATGAAACTGAGATTGAACTATTTGGAAAAAAACACACAGAAAGGGCACAACATATCATCATGAAAACATCATCTCAACTGTAAAGTCTGGTGGAGGAAACATCATGATTTGCTCCTGCTTTGCTGCATCAGGGCCTGGCCAGCTTCAATCACTGAGGGGGAAATAAATTCCCAAGACAATTCTTCAGGATAATGTGAGGATGTGGAAGTGGATTGGTGAAATTGTCCACAGTGAATCAATGTCTGTGAGTGTCTGTTTCTCACAGTGTTACCCGTGTAATTAACTGCCGATTGTCAACAAATGATATGCCAGGTGTTATTAAATGATAATTATTGATACACTGCTGTTCGAGGGATCAGATATGGCAGCTGCTCATTTTATGGCTTTAGCTTGCTCTTACAACTGGCCTGTCAATGACATTTATTCAGTCAGACACCTAGCTTTTGAAGTAAATCTTTATTAACACAAACAAAGCTTTGTGATATTTCTGATGTTTGCATGTTCTTGCGTCACCATATTTCAGCCTATGGTCTCTACAACTACAAAGGTCTGGCTTTATTCAATTGTTTTATTAAAACGCAGTGTCTCTTAAAGCAGAGACCAGGTGAATATTCTTTTGTGTATATGTTTTTAGAGCAGCAAAATATGTTCTCTTCAAATGGTGGGATCTTACTTTGCATCTTGTGTTCTGTTTATTTTGTGCTAAATGAGACTTGGTTTATGTATCAAACGTGTGTAAAAAAAAAAAAAAAAACCCGCTTGTGAGATCTAGCACCATTCATCAGCATTAGAAACACTTATTAAAGAGGCAGCAATTCATTTTCCCCGGCTAAACAAGTGGGGGATAAATGGGAGAAAAGGGGTGTAGGAAGAATTGATTTTGCAAAATGAATGGGGCTAATGCTGGATAATATTTCGCTCCAGTAGATTAAAGAACCTGCATGTGGTGGGAGAAGCAGGAGGGCTTAATTGAACATCTCCAAACATTCCTCTTTTTCTGGCTGTATTCAGTTCAGTGGGTGCCCTTTTCCCTGCTTTCATCGCAGCCTCCTGCCAGGCGTCTAACAGGACTGATGAAACAGGCTGCAGTCATTCATCGATAGAGAGAAAATAAAGGGAAGATAAATAATGACGGCCGATAGAGTTGGCGGTTTTATTGCAATTGGCAGGCCTTCCACGCACATTTGCATTTGGACCATTTTTCAGAAAACTCCAATGAAAAGGTTTAGGTGGCCACACACACTAAAGCTGACAACTCATGGATACAAATGGACACACAATCCCGGGCACCTAGCAGAACAGGGACAGTTGAACTGAGCACTGACTCACATTAGTGTTTGAGTGTTGCTAGTATGACAGTGAGGTAGATGTTATTTCAGCAGAAGTTGCATTGCTCCGGTAATGTGGTTGAAACTGTAGCAAACATGACCCAAATGTAACTGGCTTTTTAAATCTCAGCATCAACCTGCCATGAGACTGCAGATTAGAGTAATATAAAGGCAATAAGAGTAAAAGGATAAACCTGAGCAACACTAGACACATTATTGCCATCTACATTACTGTTATTTTGCGTTTTTTGCAATAGTAGTTATAATTATAATATAGTAAATATTCTAACGCAATGCAATTTTAAAATACACAATATGGTGAGTTAAATATATACAAATATTATATTATATATTGCTCGGTTTGTAAATGGAAGATGTAGTTTTGATAGAGGGCCAGATTTACTAAGCTGCGCTATTTTGCTAACCTTGCGCAGCAGCTGGAGTCTAGCAAGATTTCGGAGTTTCTAAACTTGCGTAAATCCATCTTGTATCACGTGGACAAGTGTCTTCTCTTTTAGTGAGATTATAAAACATTATGTTACTAACTGAAGTTTGTTTTGTTAGTATATTGTTAGTACATATACTATTATTATACTACTATTTGGGTGTGTGATAATTTCTGTAGATATATGACCTACCTACCTCTGTTGTCCTGCAGCAGTCTGTCCTCCTCAGTCTGCCCTCCTCACTGACAGCTCCAGCTCCTGCTCTCCTCCTTCTTGAATCACTGTCAGAGCTCTCCTCCACAGGAGCTTGAAACTCTCCTGAGCTGGAGTCCTGAGAAGAAAACATTTTAATAGATGACATATCTGAGATTATATTGTGCTAAACGTCATGTTGGAGGTATTCTCAATGACACATGACACTAACAGTGAAATAAACAATAATATATATACAATATATATATATACATATATATATATGTGTGTGTGTGTGTGTGTGTGTGTGTGTGTGTGTGTGTGTGTGTGTGTGTGTGTGTGTGTGTGTGTGTGTGTGTATCTGTTGTTCTCCTCCGCTGCAGAACGAATGGAGACTCCTCTGCCACCTCTTGATGCACCAGAGAGGTAACCAATAGCAAAACCTGTTGGTGGGCTAAGCACAAACCTATAGAACTGTAGTTAAAGTTCAGGTAACTGTAATTTATTACAGCTTAATTAACAGTAGAATTAGACAGAACTAGCGTAAAACCATTTAGCCTAGACTTAAGCAGAAATTAAATCATCTTATGGGTTCTGTCATCATCCTGAAATGCATCTACAAGCTACAGTGAGTTTAAATCTGTGGAGTTAATTACAGTCATTACCCTGCAGGTAAATGAGCAGCTAAGTGCTAACGTCACTTGAAGCTATGGACCGGGCTTGTGTAACTGAGATGCATAAATAAATAGTAAGCATTTCCCCTGGACAAAACTACTGCCAGAATATCATCTGTTTCCACTGAGAGTGACCCACTCTTTTGTCTGAAGAAGGCAGCTCTGGTGAGTGGTTACCTCTGAGTGTCATGTTTGGTATTTACGGTAGTAAGTTAATTTGGTGTGAATGCATCAGTAAACAATACAAAACTAAACCTCTCACAGAATATTTAACATAGCCTGGAGAGTAATAATAATAATAATGTCTAAAAAATAATTAACTATAAATATATTTCACAATTAAGGCTTTCTAACTATTTAGGAGATCTTTACCATTACTTCTAAACTCTCCAGATGAATAGTTGCCTTCCAAATGTTGTCCCTCAGCTCAGAACATCTCTGAAGCCTCTCTCTTAAAACAGTGATATGCTTTTGATTTGTGTTTGGCTGAAGTATTGCCAAGCTCCACTTTGAGCAGTAAATGCTTAACATATTAATAATAATGAAATGAGATCAGTGGTGATGGTGCCTGTTGAGCACAGATTTGTGTACTAGTGAGAGAGAAGAAGAACTTTATTGCCCCCAAGGGGCAATTGGGTTTATGCACAGTCTCAAGGCACTACATGACAACATATAACAAAAACAATGCGATGCATTACAATACATAAAAAAAAAAAAATGGGTGTGTGTGGTCGCATACAATGTTATTGGCTTTTTTCAATATTCTGTCCTTGTAAATCTTTTCGATGCTTGGTAATGTTATCCCAAGTAGCTTGCTAGCAGTAGTGACAGTTTTTCTAATTATGTTTTTCTGTGCTTGTGTGGCATTTCCAAACCAACAAATAATACAGCACGTTAAAACATCTGAAGCATTTTGTTATTAACATTAAAAACAAACAATTTCTTTAAAAAATACATTCTTTGCTGTGACTTAGTGTGCAGAAGATCAGTCCAAGAGCCACATTTCAGTTTGTTGTCCAGTACAATGCCAAGATATTTATAGTTTGTAACGATCTGAATTATCTCCCCATTAATGAAAGTATTGATTGTTTGCTGTGACTTTCTAAAATCTATGGACATTTCTTTGGTCTTAATGGTATTTAGAATTAAGTGTTACTTATTGCACCATTCTAAAAAATAATCTAAAACTGGCCCATGATCTACCTCCTCATCCAGTAGCAGACTCACAAGAGCTGTGTCATAAGTGCTAATGCATGAATTTGTATATAAAATAACTAATAAAAGAGATGAAACACATCCTTGTGGAGAGCCTATATATGTTATCTTCACATCAGACATAAACGAACCCACTCTAACACGCTGGACTCTACTGTTAAGGAAATCCATGATTCAATAAATAATACCTGTGTTAAGAGAGAATTCACTGGCTAAAATGTCTGCTAGTATCTTAGGTTGCATGGTGTTAAAAGCAGATGAAAAGTCCACAAATAGAATCTTAGCATGCGTCTTTGGTTTCTCAAGATGAGTATGCAAAAGGTGCATTAATGTCAGAATTGCATCGCCCACCCCCCTGGAGGACTGATAAGCAAATTGCAAGGGGTCCATAAGATGGTGAGTTTGTGATATAATGTACCGCTTAACCAGGCGTTCCAGGCACTTCATAACTAATGATGTCAATGCAATTGGTCTGAAATCATTTAGCTCTGTGGGTCTTGACAGTTTTTGCACAGGTACAATGGTAGATGTTTTCCACAGGATGGGGACTTTACAGAGATTAAGAGAAGAATTAAAAATGTCAGTGAACACAGGTGCTAACTGTTCTGCACAGTGCTTCAGGATATTACCACAGATTTTGTCAGGGCCAGGGCTTTTTTTTGGATTACAACATCTAAAGTGAAGGACATCCAATTGTCTAATATTTAATACAGATGCGAAACAGATGCAGAAACAGAGGATGGAGGGGGCAGCACCACTTCAGCACCGCTGTCACTCTCAAAACGACAGAAGAAGGCGTTAAGCTGGTTTGCCCTTTCCAGTCCCTCACCTCCATGCATCATCAGGGAAGGATTCCCCCTGCCCTTGTGGGGGACATTGGTCATGGTCTTAACTCCCTGCCATGCCTCACGAGAATTGCCTGACACCAGGGTTGCCTCAATCTTCTGTCTGTACCTGTACTTATCCAGCTTTATTTGCCTTTTAATCTGTCTTTGAATGTCCCTTTTAACTATATCATCCCGATTTCTGTATGCATTTTTCTTTTCAATTATAAAATGCTTTAATTTATTGGAGATCCAGGGCTTCTTGTTTGGAAATACTTTAATGGTTTTTAGTGGAACTAAATCTATATTGGACTAAATCTACACAAAAACTGATGTATTCAGATATTGCTTCCACTTGTTCATTTATATCAAGACATTTAAAAATGTCCCAGTTTGTGCAATCAAAACAGCCCTGCAGGGCCATAATACTGTCATTATTCTATACTTTAACTGAGTGTGCAGAGCAGTATAACTATAGTTTGACACACAGAGCATCTCCTCTGAGATCTTCCAGTCTCTGTGTCAGTTTGTGAAGTCCTGGGTCAGATGGGCACTGTTCAACAACAATAATATTCATTCAACTTTTATGGTATTTTTTATTCTTGGCATTCATCAAACCTTGTGTGACATTCAGAAACTCCTCTACTTCTATAGAAATTCAATAAGAGATTTTCATTGCAAAAGAAAGGACCGGTTAGTAGGTGCCCTTTTCCCTACTTCTATCGCATTATCCTGCCAGGTTGTGATATCGAAAGCAAACAGGCACTTGGTTAAGTAGAGTGGCATGTTTGTTTTTGCAAGTCTGTTCTTTGTCCGTCATGACAGAGAATTGTTTTACTAATTCTTATCCATACCTTTGCAGAGAGCTTTCCAGTGGGATTATCCAATGTTCAAAAGCACGCGTAAAGTCACAGATGATGACAGATGACCAGATGGTCTCGTCACAGTACTGCTATAACCATTCTCTGGGGAAATGTTTCCAGAACAACTATCTGAAAGCTAAATATCACAGTAGCCCATTGGTCACACCACAGGTAAAGTGAAGTCCACCTCAAATAACACCAGTATATAGGTATAAAGTACATTTTTACCATGAATAAAATATGAACAAGCCACTGAGAGACACTGTATTCTATCTAGAGGCACAGTATTTACAGTAAAGGGACCATCATCCCTCTAGGGGTCCGCTCTTCCTGTCATCCATCTTGTGCTGCAGCGTGGGAGGCAGCCAAAGCCCTGCAGACAAGTACAGTGTAACCTATGCTTATCATCAGAGCAGCGTTGGTGGCTGCTGGAGGGAACACACTGTCCAATATGAAATGTACACATACTTACAGGGCCTTCTCAAGGGCCATTGGAAATCTTTTTTAAGTGTTTCCCAGAATCAATTGTATTGAACCTGCCTTTTAAAGGTCTCTCTGTGGAAGCAAAAGTGTGTAGTGCTTTTTAACATCAACACATAGTGTACATGTTTTATAGAAGAAAATGAAGAGTTTAGAAAGCAGTGCACAATTTATCTCATCTCCTTTCTCATTTTTTCTTCATTTTACTTCAGGCACAATGATATACTGTATGTAGAATACTTCCAAACAGCAAGCAGACCACTATAGCTATCTAAATAAAAGTGTCTTCAGCTGCTTTTTAAAAAAAAAAATCAACAGAATCGACCACACGCAGCGCCAGGGGCAGGGCGTTCCAGAGTCTGGGGGCAACTGCTTAGGATAGCAGGCTCCCTGAGTTTTAAAGCAGGTTTTGGAAATAATAAGAAGGTTTTGACCTGAGGACCAAAGAGTGCGGGAGGAGGATCAAGGGGTCAACAGGTAAGTGATGACAATAGATTGTACTAGATTAAGACATTGCGGGTTTTAATCAAAGACAAAAAAATGTAAGGCTTATTCCATAAAAAAGTTGCTTGTAATAACACACTGTATAACACAACATTGTTGTCTAAGAATAACAGCACTTCTCCTGTGTTTCCTCCACAAAACACAACTAAAGACTTGCACTATGTAGACTTTAATGTATTCAGTGAGAAACCAAATAATAACTTACTATCAGCACTAAAACACATTTACAACTTGGGCTTAAGCTCTGCGACAAAAACGACTGCTCCAGGCTACGGCCTCACAAACACTCCAGCACAATGCTAATGCATTTACAAACACGACTCCAAAGATGCCTTGGTGAAAATGCGCTGAACTTTTCTCGAGGTTGTCTGTCTGACTCCTGCTGTGACAATGATGAGGATGACATTAAGACAGGGCAACAAAGAGACTTCAGGCGGAGGTTTTCCCGTTTGCCGTTGTCCCCAAAGCTAATGAAAGACTCCACTTGCATCATGCTTTGGTCTCTCCTCCCACTCCGTCCCCCGCTGGATGTACTTTGATCAAATGTAATGAACGTCTCACTCATGAACAAAAACTTACACACTTGTATGTATTCATTTTGTTTTGCCTTTGTTCTGAGTCTTGTATAAACACAATTATGAGGTTGTAATTCCATCATTTCATGCTCAGGTCCTTTTGAAGTACGAGGCCCTATAGTTTTGTCTCAATACTTAGAGGTAAGTCTAAGAAGAGTGGAGTGTGAAGGCACTTAACAATGGCTTAAAAGGCTTTTTCATAATGAAATTTCTGAGCATTTGCTTTTGAGGGCTGCTTTAATCAACACGAGGATTATTTGTGTCCAAGACAGAGTCAGCAACCAGAGCATAAAATGATGAGTAAAAGTTTTAATGTTCATTTCAACCAATTGCAATTTATGAGGGCTTTGCACTGGGAGGGATTATGAGTGATAACAAACAGAAGTATTGTTTGCACTAAAGGTATTAATTTGTTACTTATCGTTTGTGATCAAAGTCTTCCTTCCTTTATGTCCTCCTTCACTTCATCTCCTCTTTGATCTTCCTTTAGACCTTCTGCCAAGAGGTTCTAACTTCAGCATAAACTTTAAAGACAAGACCGACCCAGCCAATAAGAAAACTAAGGGGCTGATTAGGGCTCAGTGGCCTCTTGGGGGTCCCCTAACATTTGTTGAATTGACTGACAACAACTTCATTGGAGACATTATTCACAGAGAATGAACATCTCTGACAAGAGTTTTCTCCTTTTGTGTTCTGTTTGTTCTTTGTGGGCTCATATGATCTCAGCTCTCTTATCAGTTGATTTCAGAACTGAAAAAGTTTCTTTGAGAAGAGATGAAACATCTTCAGCTTGAAAAACTAGTCCAGATGACTTTGCTCTAGCCTTGTCTTCAAGATGACCGGGATGACTGAGAACCTTCCTAGACATGTGGCTCAGTGTGGGGGCGGGGCCAAGAGCTGCTGCTATCGCAGCCACACAGTCAGCGGTTAAAGAGTGATCTGTGCCAGAATGCAGAGGGAACTAAAGTGATTGTGTCCAGCCATTTGATTGGTGGGGTTTGATAGCGCAATATGAATGTAATACTTCCATAAAATGAAGCAAAGCCCATGGTAAAATCATAAAATGTAGTGTGGGTGAATTGACTTTGGAAATACAACTTTAATTCCCAGAGACAATTTTAATAATTCTCATACAATTAGTGTTGGAAGTAACGGCGTTAGAGTATAACGGCGTTAGAGTATAACGGCGTTACTGACAGCATAAATTTTTCAGTAACAGAGTAATCAAATTAATTACTGAGAATGTAAAGAGTCACGTTACTACAATTTTGTTGAATAAAGCGCAAGGTGTCATGCTTTGGCTACACATCAGCTGCTGCTGGAGAGAGCGGGGGGGTGATGACACCGTTGCAAATGCGATGATGATTGGCTGACGCCGTCTCACTGCACGCTCTGTACTGAAGTACTGGCACTACTGTACAGAAGTACTGGCACTACTTCTGGTTAATTTAAATTAAAGGCAAGAAGACTTTATCCACATCTGCCTCAAGCAACTCAAATCTTCTGAAGCCCCTCACATCAACACATGCTAATGACACTTGTTGCTGCTGCTAACCCAATCCCAAAGGCAGCTCCAGTGAAGGAGACAGAGCCTCTGATAAAACAAGAAACGCTCGCTAAAACACCAATACGAGGAGGAGGAAGGGGGGTTGCCCCATGCCGAAACACTTTTGCTAAATTCATAGAGAGTGAATATGAAATAATGAATATTGAGCGCAAAACGTCATTTGAGGAATTAGAGTACATTACAACCACTGGTTTAGTTGCTAGATGAAGAGTATTTTAGAATAGATTAATATATTTCTTCACTAAGAATGAACATGTCAATCTACAGAGAGAGTTGGATTGTGTTCTGTTTATTGTGCAATATTTTACAGAGATTTGCAGTACTTATTGGCCGGATCTTCCTTTGTTTGTTTTTACCCAAGTTTACATTTGTGTGTCTTAATTTTGCCCTTGAATTTTATTTTCAATATTAATTTTTATATGTTTTTATTTATATGTATATCATATGGCAGACTGCAATCTACTGAGTTCAAATAAATACAAAATGTTCCAAAATACTGTATATAGTGTTTTTATTCTTCAAATCAGTTAATTTAAACATCTTTGAAATTTAAGCTGTTATACAACGTAATACCGTTATAGAACATAAAAAATAACTTCAGTTACTTTGCTGAGTAACTGAGTTACTTTTACAATGTGGTCACTGAGTTACTAACTCAATTACTTTTTTTGGGAGAAGTAATTTGTAACTGTAACTAATTACTTTTTTTTAAGTAAGATGACCAACACAGTATACAATAGACACTTTATTTTACACTACACTTGATACATTGTATCTATCTCCTTTTGTAACTGTAATAACTTTTGCTTGGCTAAAACAGCACATCACCACTGTTGTTTCCACTTTACCTCGTGTTCATTTTTATAAAAAAAAATTGGTGTTACACAACAACCTCTTTTATTCTGTTATATACCTCTGTGTAACAAACTGTAATGACATCTAACTACATAGTACATACATTCCCTAAACCTACCTACATAAATGAATGACATAGTACATACATAATTCCATTATGTATGTACTATGTAGTTACATGTTATTACAGTTTGTTACACAGAGGTATATAACAGAATAAAAGAGGTTGTTGTGTAACACCAATTTTTTTTTTTTTTTCTAAAAATGAATACGAGGTAATGTGAAGTGGAAACAACAGTGATGTGCTGCTTTAGCCAAGCAAAAGTACAGTAAAGCATAAGGTCTTTAAGGTGCATTGGGTAGAATTTTGTCATGAGCCCAAATGGAAAGAATGGTTACTTAGAGAAGAAAGACATTCACTTACTTTTTTAACAAAATGTTGCTTGAAGGCTTTGGACATTTCTAAAGTAAAGTCTGTTTTACCTATATTTTTATTTAATTGTAGGTCAATACAGGCTGTAACAGTAAGCATTGTGAAAGATGGGTTTTGCAGTCTGCAGTCCCACCACCAGACGTCAAATGCTACATGTTGCACCTTTAACTAGAGAGTGAACCTAATGACTGGAGCCAATAACAACTAAACATTTTGAAATGTGTGGTCTGCTCCTTTGTATTTTTGTTTGAGATTT
>JALDNG010001612.1:0-55000 GCA_024349245.1 Neodontobutis hainanensis
CACAATACACTGGAATGTGGGTTCTATGCTTGAGTATTGCAAACTAACTAAAAGTCCAATTGCATTCAAAGCAGCTGTGCCTTGTAGGGCCAGGGCCAAGCTACAAGAGGCACTTGGAATTTCCTCCATCACCTTCGGTTCAAAAGTAATGCCAGTTTTCTTTTTATTGCTTTAAAATGCTTTTCAGCTCGAGAGAAGGCCGTTTTCGACCTTTTCACACGAAACACCTAAAACCTTGCCCAAAGGGCCCAGACACAAGCATTTCCACTGGGAACACATGACAGTGCCATTTAGAGCTCCAAAAGACCAGGTTTTGGCCAAATGCAGCTGCTACATGGCTCTGCTCAGACACAGGCACAATACACTGGAATGTGGGTTCTAAGCTTGAGTATTGCAAACTAACTAAAAGTCCAATTGCATTCAAAGCAGCTGTGCCTTGTAGGCCAGGGCCAAGCTACAAGAGGCACTTGGAATTTCCCCTCCATCACCTTCGGTTCAAAAGTAATGCCAGTTTTCTTTTTATTGCTTTAAAATGCTTTTCAGCTCGAGAGAAGGCCGTTTTGACCTTTTCACACGAAACACCTAAAACCTTGCCCAAAGGGCCCAGACACAAGCATTTCCACTGGGAACACATGACAGTGCCATTTAGAGCTCCAAAAGACCAGGTTTTGGCCAAATGCAGCTGCTACATGGCTCTGCTCAGACACAGGCACAATACACTGGAATGTGGGTTCTAAGCTTGAGTATTGCAAACTAACTAAAAGTCCAATTGCATTCAAACCAGCTGTGCCTTGTAGGGCCAGGGCCAAGCTACAAGAGGCACTTGAATTTCTCCATCACCTTCGGTTCAAAAGTAATGCCAGTTTTCTTTTTATTGCTTTAAAATGCTTTTCAGCTCGAGAGAAGGCCGTTTTGACCTTTTCACACGAAACACCTAAAACCTTGCCCAAAGGGCCCAGACACAAGCATTTCCACTGGGAACACATGACAGTGCCATTTAGAGCTCCAAAAGACCAGGTTTTGGCCAAATGCAGCTGCTACATGGCTCTGCTCAGACACAGGCACAATACACTGGAATGTGGGTTCTAAGCTTGAGTATTGCAAACTAACTAAAAGTCCAATTGCATTCAAAACAGCTGTGCCTTGTAGGGCCAGGGCCAAGCTACAAGAGGCACTTGGAACTTCCCCTCCATCACCTTCGGTTCAAAAGTAATGCCAGTTTTCTTTTTATTGCTTTAAAATGCTTTTCAGCTCGAGAGAAGGCCGTTTTGACCTTTTCACACGAAACACCTAAAACCTTGCCCAAAGGGCCCAGACACAAGCATTTCCACTGGGAACACATGACAGTGCCATTTAGAGCTCCAAAAGACCAGGTTTTGGCCAAATGCAGCTGCTACATGGCTCTGCTCAGACACAGGCACAATACACTGGAATGTGGGTTCTAAGCTTGAGTATTGCAAACTAACTAAAAGTCCAATTGCATTCAAAGCAGCTGTGCCTTGTAGGGCCAGGGCCAAGCTACAAGAGGCACTTGGAATTTCCCTCCATCACCTCCGGTTCAAAAGTAATGCCAGTTTTCTTTTTATTGCTTTAAAATGCTTTTCAGCTCGAGAGAAGGCCGTTTTGACCTTTTCACACGAAACACCTAAAACCTTGCCCAAAGGGCCCAGACACAAGCATTTCCACTGGGAACACATGACAGTGCCATTTAGAGCTCCAAAAGACCAGGTTTTGGCCAAATGCAGCTGCTACATGGCTCTGCTCAGACACAGGCACAATACACTGGAATGTGGGTTCTAAGCTTGAGTATTGCAAACTAACTAAAAGTCCAATTGCATTCAAAGCAGCTGTGCCTTGTAGGGCCAGGGCCAAGCTACAAGAGGCACTTGGAATTTCCCCTCCATCACCTTCGGTTTAAAAGTAATGCCAGTTTTCTTTTTATTGCTTTAAAATGCTTTTCAGCTCGAGAGAAGGCCGTTTTTGACCTTTTCACACGAAACACCTAAAACCTTGCCCAAAGGGCCCAGACACAAGCATTTCCACTGGGAACACATGACAGTGCCATTTAGAGCTCCAAAAGACCAGGTTTTGGCCAAATGCAGCTGCTACATGGCTCTGCTCAGACACAGGCACAATACACTGGAATGTGGGTTCTAAGCTTGAGTATTGCAAACTAACTAAAAGTCCAATTGCATTCAAAGCAGCTGTGCCTTGTAGGGCCAGGGCCAAGCTACAAGAGGCACTTGGAATTTCCCCTCCATCACCTTCGGTTCAAAAGTAATGCCAGTTTTCTTTTTATTGCTTTAAAATGCTTTTCAGCTCGAGAGAAGGCCGTTTTGACCTTTTCACGAAACACCTAAAACCTTGCCCAAAGGGCCCAGACACAAGCATTTCCACTGGGAACACATGACAGTGCCATTTAGAGCTCCAAAAGACCAGGTTTTGGCCAAATGCAGCTGCTACATGGCTCTGCTCAGACACAGGCACAATACACTGGAATGTGGGTTCTAAGCTTGAGTATTGCAAACTAACTAAAAGTCCAATTGCATTCAAAGCAGCTGTGCCTTGTAGGGCCAGGGCCAAGCTACAAGAGGCACTTGGAATTTCCCCTCCATCACCTTCGGTTCAAAAGTAATGCCAGTTTTCTTTTTATTGCTTTAAAATGCTTTTCAGCTCGAGAGAAGGCTGTTTTTGACCTTTTCACACGAAACACCTAAAACCTTGCCCAAAGGGCCCAGACACAAGCATTTCCACTGGGAACACATGACAGTGCCATTTAGAGCTCCAAAAGACCAGGTTTTGGCCAAATGCAGCTGCTACATGGCTCTGCTCAGACACAGGCACAATACACTGGAATGTGGGTTCTAAGCTTGAGTATTGCAAACTAACTAAAAGTCCAATTGCATTCAAAGCAGCTGTGCCTTGTAGGGCCAGGGCCAAGCTACAAGAGGCACTTGGAATTTCCCCTCCATCACCTTCGGTTCAAAAGTAATGCCAGTTTTCTTTTTATTGCTTTAAAATGCTTTTCAGCTCGAGAGAAGGCCGTTTTTGACCTTTTCACACACGAAACACCTAAAACCTTGCCCAAAGGGCCCAGACACAAGCATTTCCACTGGGAACACATGACAGTGCCATTTAGAGCTCATAAAAGACCAGGTTTTGGCCAAATGCAGCTGCTACATGGCTCTGCCTAGACACAGGCACAATACACTGGAATGTGGGTTCTAAGCTTGAGTATTGCAAACTAACTAAAAGTCTAATTGCATTCAAAGCAGCTGTGCCTTGTAGGGCCAGGGCCAAGCTACAAGAGGCACTTGGAATTTCCCCTCCATCACCTTCGGTTCAAAAGTAATGCCAGTTTTCTTTTTATTGCTTTAAAATGCTTTTCAGCTCGAGAGAAGGCCGTTTTTGACCTTTTCACACGAAACACCTAAAACCTTGCCCAAAGGGCCCAGACACAAGCATTTCCACTGGGAACACATGACAGTGCCATTTAGAGCTCCAAAAGACCAGGTTTTGGCCAAATGCAGCTGCTACATGGCTCTGCTCAGACACAGGCACAATACACTGGAATGTGGGTTCTAAGCTTGAGTATTGCAAACTAACTAAAAGTCCAATTGCATTCAAAGCAGCTGTGCCTTGTAGGGCAAGGGCCAAGCTACAAGAGGCACTTGGAATTTCCTCCATCACCTTCGGTTCAAAAGTAATGCCAGTTTTCTTTTATTGCTTTAAAATGCTTTTCAGCTCGAGAGAAGGCCGTTTTTGACCTTTTCACACGAAACACCTAAAACCTTGCCCAAAGGGCCCAGACACAAGCATTTCCACTGGGAACACATGACAGTGCCATTTAGAGCTCCAAAAGACCAGGTTTTGGCCAAATGCAGCTGCTACATGGCTCTGCTCAGACACAGGCACAATACACTGGAATGTGGGTTCTAAGCTTGAGTATTGCAAACTAACTAAAAGTCCAATTGCATTCAAAGCAGCTGTGCCTTGTAGGGCCAGGGCCAAGCTACAAGAGGCACTTGGAATTTCCCCTCCATCACCTCCGGTTCAAAAGTAATGCCAGTTTTCTTTTATTGCTTTAAAATGCTTTTCAGCTCGAGAGAAGGCCGTTTTTGACCTTTTCACACGAAACACCTTAAACCTTGCCCAAAGGGCCCAGACACAAGCATTTCCACTGGGAACACATGACAGTGCCATTTAGAGCTCCAAAAGACCAGGTTTTGGCCAAATGCAGCTGCTACATGGCTCTGCTCAGACACAGGCACAATACACTGGAATGTGGGTTCTAAGCTTGAGTATTGCAAACTAACTAAAAGTCCAATTGCATTCAAAGCAGCTGTGCCTTGTAGGGCCAGGGCCAAGCTACAAGAGGCACTTGGAATTTCCCCTCCATCACCTCCGGTTCAAAAGTAATGCCAGTTTTCTTTTTATTGCTTTAAAATGCTTTTCAGCTCGAGAGAAGGCCGTTTTTGACCTTTTCACACGAAACACCTAAAACCTTGCCCAAAGGGCCCAGACACAAGCATTTCCACTGGGAACACATGACAGTGCCATTTAGAGCTCCAAAAGACCAGGTTTTGGCCAAATGCAGCTGCTACATGGCTCTGCTGAGACACAGGCACAATACACTGGAATGTGGGTTCTAAGCTTGAGTATTGCAAACTAACTAAAAGTCCAATTGCATTCAAACCAGCTGTGCCTTGTAGGGCCAGGGCCAAGCTACAAGAGGCACTTGGAATTTCCCCTCCATCACCTCCGGTTCAAAAGTAATGCCAGTTTTCTTTTTATTGCTTTAAAATGCTTTTCAGCTCGAGAGAAGGCCATTTTTGACCTTTTCACACGAAACACCTAAAACCTTGCCCAAAGGGCCAAGACACAAGCATTTCCACTGGGAACACATGACAGTGCCATTTAGAGCTCCAAAAGACCATGTTTTGGCCAAATGCAGCTGCTACATGGCTCTGCTCAGACACAGGCACAATACACTGGAATGTGGGTTCTAAGCTTGAGTATTGCAAACTAACTAAAAGTCCAATTGCATTCAAACCAGCTGTGCCTTGTAGGGCCAGGGCCAAGCTACAAGAGGCACTTGGAATTTCCTCCATCACCTTCGGTTCAAAAGTAATGCCAGTTTTGTTTTTATTGCTTTAAAATGCTTTTCAGCTCGAGAGAAGGCCATTTTTGACCTTTTCACACGAAACACCTAAAACCTTGCCCAAAGGGCCCAGACACAAGCCTTTCCACTGGGAACACATGGCAGTGCCATTTAGAGCTCCAAAAGACCACGTTTTGGCCAAATGCAGCTGCTACATGGCTCTGCTCAGACACAGGCACAATACACTGGAATGTGGGTTCTAAGCTTGAGTATTGCAAACTAACTAAAAGTCCAATTGCATTCAAACCAGCTGTGCCTTGTAGGGCCAGGGCCAAGGTACAAGAGGCACTTGGAATTTCCTCCATCACCTTCTGTTCAAAAGTAATGCCAGTTTTGTTTTTATTGCTTTAAAATGCTTTTCAGCTCGAGAGAAGGCCATTTTGACCTTTTCACACGAAACACCTAAAACCTTGCCCAAAGGGCCCAGACACAAGCATTTCCACTGGGAACACATGGCAGTGCCATTTAGAGCTCCAAAAGACCACGTTTTGGCCAAATGCAGCTGCTACATGGCTCTGCTCAGACACAGGCACAATACACTGGAATGTGGGTTCTAAGCTTTAGTATTGCAAACTAACTAAAAGTCCAATTGCATTCAAACCAGCTGTGCCTTGTAGGGCCAGGGCCAAGCTACAAGAGGAACTTGGAATTTCCTCCATCACCTTCGGTTCAAAAGTAATGCCAGTTTTCTTTTTATTGCTTTAAAATGCTTTTCAGCTCGAGAGAAGGCCATTTTGACCTTTTCACACGAAACACCTAAAACCTTGCCCAAAGGGCCCAGACACAAGCATTTCCACTGGGAACACATGACAGTGCCATTTAGAGCTCCAAAAGACCACGTTTTGGCCAAATGCAGCTGCTACATGACTCTGCTCAGACACAGGCGCAATACACTTAAATGTGGGTTCTAAGTTTGAGTATTGCAAACTAACTAAAAGTCCAATTGCATTCAAACCAGCTGTGCCTTGTAGGGCCAGGGCCAAGCTGCAAGAGGCACTTGGAAATTCCCCTCCATCACCTTCGGTTCAAAAGTAATGCCAGTTTTCTTTTTATTGCTTTAAAATGCTTTTCAGCTCGAGAGAAGGCCATTTTTGACCTTTTCACACGAAACACCTAAAACCTTGCCCAAAGGGCCCAGACACAAGCATTTCCACTGGGAACACATGACAGTGCCATTTAGAGCTCCAAAAGACCACGTTTTGGCCAAATGCAGCTGCTACATGGCTCTGCTCAGACACAGGCACAATACACTGGAATGTGGGTTCTAAGCTTGAGTATTGCAAACTAACTAAAAGTCCAATTGCATTCAAACCAGCTGTGCCTTGTAGGGCTAGTATTAGAAAACACTGTAGACATGCATTAGAATAGACTGTAGAGGTGCAGTAATACAGACTGTAGACGAGCATTAGAAAAGACTGTAGAAACACAGTAGTACAGACTGTAGTTGAGCAGTAGTACAGACTGTATACTTGCATAGGAACAGACTGTAAATGTGCAATAGAACAGACTGTAGATGTGCAGTAAAACAGACTGTAGACTTGCAATAGAGCAGACTGAAGACGTGTAGTAGAACAGACTGAAGATGTGCAGTAGAACAGACTGTAGACAGAGAGTAGAACAGACTGTAAACATTCAGTAGAACAGACTGTAGAGGTAGAGTAGTAAAGACTTTTATTGTGCATTAGAACAAACTGTAGACAAGCATTAGAACAGTTTCTATATATAAGTATTAGAAAACACTCTAGACATGCTTTAGAACAGACTGTGTAGGTGCAGTAGAACAGACTGTAGACGTTCATTAGAAAAGACTGTAGACTTGCAGTAGAACAGACCGTAGATAAGCAATAGAATAGACTTTAGAAGTGCAGTAGTAAAGACTATAGATGTGCAGTAGAACAGACTGTAGATGAGCAGTAGCACAGACTGTAGACTTGCATTACAACAGACTGTAGATGTGCATTAGAACAGACTGTAAACGTCCAGTAGAACAGACTGACAATTAGAGACTGTATACGACCATTAGAACAAACTGTAGGCAGAAGAACAGACTCTAGACAATTATTAGAACAGACTGTAGACGTCCAGTAGAACAGACTGTAGATGTGCATTAGAAAAGACTGTAGACATCGTGCAGTAGAAAAGACTGTAGACGTACAATAGAACAGACTGTAGAAGTGCAGTAGTACAGACTGTAAATGTGCAGTAGAACAGACTGTAGACGTTTTTTAAAACAGACTGTAGACGTGCAGTAGAACAGACCGTACATGAGCAGTAGTACAGACTGTAGATGTGCAGTAAAAAAGACTGTAGACATGTAGTAGAACAGACTGCAGTAGAGCAATAGTACAGACTGTAAACTGGCATTAGAACAGACTGTAGAGGTGAAGTTTAACTGACTGTAGACTTGCAGTTGAACAGACTTCAGAGCAGTAGTAGTAAAGACACTAGATTGGCTTTGGAACTGACTGTAGATGAGCATTAGAACAGACTCTAGACTTGCAATAGAGCAGACTGAAGATGTGCAGTAGAACAGACTGAAGATGTGCAGTAGAACAGACTGTAGACATGCAGTTGAACAGACTGTAGACATGCAGTTGAACAGACTGTAGACGTGCACTTGAATAGACTGTAAATGTGCATTAGAACAGACTGTAGACGTACAATAGAACAGATTGTAGATGTGCAGTAAAACAGACTGTAGAGGTGCATTAGAATAGACTGCAGTAGAGCAGTAGTAAAGACTGTAAACTGGCATTAGAACAGACTGTAGACATGCAGTAGAACAGACTGTAAAGGTGCATTGTACAGACTGTAGACGAGCATTAGAACAGTCTGTAGATGTGCAATAGAAAAGACTGTAGAGGTGCAGTAGAAGAGACTGTAGATGTGTAGTAGAACAGACTGTAGATCTTTATCAGAACAGACTGTAGACATGCAGTAGAACAGACTGTAGATGAGCAGTAGTACAGACTGTAGATGTGCAGTAAAACAGACTGCAATAGAGCAGAGGTACAGAATGTAAACTGGCATTAGAACAGACTGTTGAGATGCAATTGAACAGAATGTAGACGTGAACTTGAATAGACTGTAAATGTGCATTAGAACAGACTGTAGACGTACAATAGAACAGACTGTAGACGAGCATTAGAACAGACTTTAGACGTGCAGTAGAAAAGACTGTAGATGTGCAGTAGTACAGACTGTAGACATAAAATAGAAATGACTGTAGAGGTGCAGTTGAACAGACTGTAGACATGCAGTTGAACAGACTTCAAAGCAGCAGTAGTACAGACTCTAGATTGGCTTTAGAACAGACTGTAGATGAGCTTTAGAACAGACTGTAAACGTCCAGTAGAACAAACTGACAATTAGAACAGATTGTAGATGTGCAATAAAACAGACTGTAGATGTTCAGTAGAATAGATTGCAGTAGAGCAGTATTACAGACTGGAATCTGGCAGTAGAACAGACTTTGGATGTGCAGTTGAAGAGACTGTAGACGAGCATTAGAACAGACTGTAAATGAGCAGTAGTACGGACTGTAGACTTGCATTAGAAAAGACAGTAGATGTACATTAGAACAGACTCTATATGTGCAGTAAAACAGACTGTAGTTATAGAGTAGAACAGACTGCAGTAGACCAATAGTACAGACTGTAAACTGGCATTAGAACAGACTGTAGAGGTGCAGTTGAACAGACTTCAGAGCAGTAGAAGTAAAGACACTAGATTGGCTTTGCAACTGACTGTAGATGAGCAATAGAACTGACTGTAAACGTCCAGTAGAACAGACTGACAATGTGCAGAAGAACAGACTGTAGCGGTGCAGTAATACAGACTGTAGACGAGCATTAGAAGAAACTGTAGAAGTGCAGTAGTACAGACTGTAGATGTGCAGTAGAACAGACTGTAGACGTTTATTAGAACAGACTGTAGACCTGCAGTAGAACAGACCATAGATGAGCAGTAGAACAGACTGTAGAAGTGCAGTAGAACAGACTGTAAATGTGCAATAGAACAGACTGTAGATGTGCAGTAAAACAGACTGTAGACTTGCAATAGAGCAGACTGAAGATGTGCAGTAGAACAGACTGAAGATGTGCAGTAGAACAGACTGAAGATGTGCAGTAGAACAGACTGTAGACATGCAGTAGAACAGACTGTAGACATGCAGTTGAACAGACTGTAGACGTGCACTTGAATAGACTGTAAATGTGCATTAGAACAGACTGTAGACGTACAATGGAACAGACTGTAGACATGCATTAGAATAGATTGCAGTAGAGCAGTAGTAAAGACTGTGAACTGGCATTAGAACAGACTGTTGAGATGCAGTTGAACAGACTGTAGACATGCACTTGAATAGACTGTAAATGTGCATTAGAACAGACTGTAGACATACAGTAGAACAGACTGTAGACGTCCAATAGAACAGACTGACAATTAGAACAGATTGTAGATGTGCAGTAAAACAGACTGTAGACGAGCATTAGAACAGACTGTAGATGTGCAATAGAAAAGACTGTAGAGGTGCAGTAGAAGAGACTGTAGATGTGTAGTAGAACAGACTGTAGAAGTTTATCAGAACAGACTGTAGACGTGCAGGAGAACAGACTGTAGATGAGCAGTAGTACAGACTGTAGACTTGCAGTAGAACAGACTGTAGATGTGCATTGGAACAGACTTTAGAAGTGCAGTAGTGGAGACTGTAGATGTGTAGTAGAACAGACTGTAGACGTTTATCAGAACAGATTGTAGACGTACAGTAGAACAGACTGTAGATGAGCAGTAGTACAGACTATAGACTTGCATTAGAACAGACAGTAGATGTACATTAGAACAGACTGTAGATGTGCAGTAAAACAAACTGTAGATGTGCAGTAGTACAGACTGTATACCTGCATAAGAACAGACTGTAAATGTGCAATAGAACAGACTGTAGATGTGCAGTAGAACAGACTGCAGTAGAGTAGAGATACAGACTGTAAACTGGCATTAGAACAGAATGTTGAGGTGCAGTTGAACAGACTGTAGACGAGCATTAAAACAGACTGTAGACGTCCAGTAGAACAGACTGTATATGTGCAGTAGTAAATACTAAAGACGTGCATAAGAACAGACTGTGGACGAGCATTAGAACAGACAATAGACGTGCATTAGAATATACTGTAGTTGTGAAGTAGAGCAAATTGTAGAGATGCAGTAGTATAGAATGTCGACAATTATCAGAACAGACAATATTAGACGTGCAGGAGAACAGACTCAAGACTTGCATTAGAACAGACTGTAGATGTGCATTAGAACAGACTGTAGATGTGCAGTAGAAGAGACTGTAGATGTGCAGTTAAACAGACTGTAGACGTGCAGTTGAACATACTTCAGAGGAGCAGTAGTACCGACTCTAGATTGGCTTTAGAACTGACTTTCGCCGAGCATTAGAACAGACTGTAAACGTCCAGTAGAACAGACTGACAATGTGGAGAAGAATAGACTGTAGAGATTCAGTAGTAAAGACTGTAGACGACCATTAGAACAGACTCCATATTAGTATTAGAAAACACTCTAGACATGCTTTAGAACAGACTGTAGAGGTGCAGTAGTTCAGACTGTAGACGAGCATTAGAACAGACTGTATATTAGTATTAGAAAACACTACCAGATATGCTTTAGAACAGACTGTAGAGGTGCAGAAATACAGACTGTAGACGAGCATTAGAACAGACTTTAGAAGTGCAGTAGTACAGACTGTAAATGTGCAGTAAAAAAGACTGTAGACGTGCAGTAAAAAAGACTGCAGTGGAGCAGTAGTACAGATTGTAAACTGGCATTAGAACAGACTGTAGAGGTGGAGTGGTACAGACTGTAGACTAGCATTAGAACATACTGTAGATGAGTATTAGAAAAGACTGTAGACATGCTTTAGAACAGACTGTAGAGGTCCAGTATTACAAACTCTAGAAGACCATTAGAACAAACTGTAGATGTGCAGTAGAAGAGACTGTAGAGGTGCAGTAGTTCAGAAAGTTAACAATTATTAAAAGAGACTGTAGTTGTGCAGTAGAACAGACTCTAGACAATTATTAGAGGAGACTGTAGACATTTATTAAAACAGAATATAGTCGTGCAGTAGAACAGACTGTAGACGTACAATAGAACAGACTGTAGAGGTGCAGTTGAACATACTTCAGAGCAGCAGTAGTACAGACTCTAGATTGGTTTTAGAACAGACTGTAGACGAGCATTAGAACAGACTGTAAACGTCCAGTAGAACAAACTGAATGTGCAGAAGAATAGACTGTAGAGATGCAGTAGAATAGACTGTAGACGCTTATTAGAACAGACTGTATATGGGTATTAGAAAACACTCTAGACATGCTTTAGAACAGACTGTAGAGGAGCAGTAGTTCAGACTTTAGACTAGCATTAGAACAGACTGTATATGTGTATTAGAAAACACTCTAGACATGCTTCAGAACAGACTGTAGAGGTGCAGTAGTTCAGACTGTAGACGAGTATTAGAACAGACTGTATATGAGTATTAGAATACACTCTAGAAATGCTTTAGAACAGACTGTAGAGGTGCAGTAATAAAGACTGTAGACGAGCATTAAAAAAGACTGTAGAAGTGCAGTAGTACAGACTGTAGATGTGCAGTAGAACTGACTGTAGACGTTTATTAGAACAAACTGTAGACCTGCACTAGAACTGACCGTAGATGAGAAGTAGTACAGACTATAGACTTGCAGTAGAACAGACTATAGATGTGCATTGGAACAGACTTTAGAAGTGCAGTAGCGGAGATTGTAGACGTACAGTAGAACAGAATGTAGATGAGCAGTAGTACAGACTGTAGACTTGCATTAGAACAGACAGTAGATGTACATTAGAACAGACTTTAGAAGTGCAGTAGTAGAGACTGTAGATGTACAGTAGAAAATACTGTATATGTGCAGTAAAACAGACTGTAGACATGCAGTAGAACAGACTGCAGTAGAGCAGAGGACTGTAACCTGGCATTAGAACAGACTGTTGAGGTGCAGTTGAACAGACTGTAGACGTGCAGTTTAACAGACTGTAGATGTGCATTAGAACAGACTGTAGACGTACAATAGAACAGACTGTATACGAGCATTAGAACAGACTGTAGACGTCAAGTAGTACAGACTGTAGATGTGCAGTACAACTGACTGTAGACGTTTATTAGAATAAACTGTAGACCTGCACTAGAACTGATCGTAGATGAGAAGTAGTACAGACTATAGACTTGCAGTAGAACAGACTGTAGATGTGCATTGGAACAGACTTTAGAAGTGCAGTAGTGGAGATTGTAGATGTGTAGTAGAACAGACTGTAGATGTTTATCAGAACAGATTGTAGACGTACAGTAGAACAGACTGTAGATGAGCAGTAGTACAGACTGTAGACTTGCATTAGAACAGACAGTAGATGTACATTAGGGCAGACTGTAGATGTGCAGTAGAACAGACTATAAACGTTCATTAGAACAGACTGTAGACCTGCAGTAGAACAGACAGTAGATGAGCAGTAGTACAGACTTTAGACTTGCATTAGAACAGACTGTAGATGTGTATTAGAACAGACTTTAGAAGTGCAGTAGTAGAGACTTTAGATGTGCAGTAGAAAATACTGTATATGTGCAGTAAAACAGACTGTAGACATGCAGTAGAAATGACTGCAGTAGAGCAGAGGACTGTAACCTGGCATTAGAACAGACTGTTGAGGTGCAGTTGAACAGACTGTAGACGTGCAGTTTAACAGACTAAAGACCTGCATTAGAACAGACTGTGGATGAGCATTAGTATAGACTGTAGACGAGCATTAGAACAGACTGTAGAAGTGCAGTAGTTCAGACTGTAGATGTGCAGTAGAACAGACTGTAGAGGTGCAGTAGAAGAGACTGCAGAGGTGCAGTAGTACAGAATGTCGACAATTATTATTGCCCTTCTACTGTTAGTTCTAATGCTCGTCTACAGTTTGTATTACTGCACCTCTACAGTCTGTACTAAAGCACATCTACAGTCTGTTCTAATGCAAGTCTACAGTCTGTACTACAGCTCATCTACAGTCTGTTCTACTGCACGTCTACAGTCTGTTCTACTGCACATCTACAGTGTGTACTACTGCACTTCTACAGTCTGTTCTAATGCTCGTCTACATTCTGTTTTAAAGCATGTCTAGAGGGTTTTCTATTACTAATATACAGTCTCTTCTAATGCTCGTCTACAGTCTGTACAACTGCAACTCTATACTGTCTGTTCTAAAGCATGTTTACAGTGTTTTTTCTAATACTCATATAGAGTCTGTTTTAATGATCATCTACAGTCTGTTCTAAAGCTAATCTAGAGTCTGTTCTACTGCTGCACTGAAGTTTGTACAACTGCATGTCTACATTCTGTTCAACTGCACCTCTACAGTCTGTTCTTAATGCACATCTACTGTCTGTTCTAATGCAAGTCTAAAGTCTGTACTACTGCTTTTCTTCAGTCTGTACTACTGCAGACTACGGTCTGTTCTAAAGCATGTCTACAATCTATTCTAATACTCATATACAGTCTATTCTAATAATCGTCTACAGTCTGTACTAATGCACCTCTAAAGTCTATTCTTCTGAAGCACTGTGAGTCTGTTCTACTGCAAGTCTACAGTCTGTTTTAATAATTTTCTTCAGTCCGTTCTACTGCACATCTACAGTCTTTTCTACTGCACATCTAAGGTCTCTACTAATGCACGTCTATAGTCTGTTCAAATGCTCATCCACAGTCTGTTCTAATGCAATCTGTACGACCACACATCTATTGTCTGTTCTATTGCTCGAATATAGTCTGTTCTAATGCCCAATAACAGTCTTTATTACTCCAGCTCTACAGTCCGTTCTACTGCTCCTCTACAGTCTGTTCTACTGCATGTCTACAGTCTGTTCTAATGCACAGCTACAGTCTGTTCAACTAGAGGTCTACAGTCTGTTCTACTGCATGACTATAGTCTGTTTTAATAAACGTCTACAGTCTCTTCTAATGCACATCTAAAATCTGTTCTAATGCACATCTACAGTCTCTTCTACTAGACGTCTACAGTCTGTTCTAATAATTGTCAAGATTCTGTACAACTGCACCTCTACAGTCTCTTCTACTGCACATCTACACTCTGTTCTAATGGTCCTCTATGATCATCTATAGTCAGTTCTAAAGCCATTCTACAGTCTGTACTACTGCTGCTCTACAGTCTGTTCAACTGCACCTCCATAGTCTGTTCTATTGCAAGTCTACATTCTAATCTACTTTTCGTCTACACTCTGTTGTACTGCACGACTATAGTCTCTTTTATTAAATGTTTACAGTCTGTTCTACTGCACATCTACAGTCTGTTCTATTGCAAGTCTACATTCTAATCTACTGCTCGGCTACAGTCTGTTCTACTGCACAACTAACCCTAACAATTAGAACAGATTGTAGATGTGCATTTCAACAGACTGTAGACATGCAGTAGATAAGACTGCAGTAGAGCAGTAGTACAGACTGTAAATTGACATTAGAACAGACTGTAGACATGCAGTAGAACAGACTGTAGAAGTGCGGTTGTACAGACTGTAGACGAGATTAGAACAGACTGTAGTTGTGCAGTAGACGAGACTGTAGAGGTGCAGTAGTACAGAATGTTGACAATTATTATAACAGACAGTAGACATGCAGTAAAACAGACTCTAGACAATTATTTGAACAGACTATAAATGTGCATTAGAACAGACTGTAGATGTGCATTAGAAGAGACTGTAAACCTTTATTAAAACAGACTATAGTCGTACAGTAAAACAGACTGTAGACGAGCAGTAGAAGAGAGTGTAGATGAGCAGTAGTACAGACTGTAGATGTGCATTAGAACAGACTGTATATGTGCAGTAGAACAGACCGTAGATGTGCAGGAGTATAGACTGTAGACTTGCATTAGAACAGACTGTAGATGAGCATTAGAAAAGACTGTAGACATGCTTTAGAACAGACTGTAGAGGTGCAGTTGTACAGACTGTAGACGACCATTAGAACAAACTGTAGATGTGCAGTAGAAGAGACTGTAGAGTTGCAGTAGTACAGAATGTTGACAAATATTAGAACAGAATGTAGACGTGGAGTAGAACAGACTGTAGATGAGCAGTAGTTCAGAATGTAGACTTGCATTAGAACAGACTGTAGATGTGCATTAGAACAGACTTTAGAAGTGCAGTAGTAGAGACTGTAGATGTGTAGTAGAACAGACTGTAGACGTTTATCAGAACAGAATGTAGATGTGCAGTAGAACAGACTGTAGATGAGAAGTAGTACAGACTTTAGACTTGCATTAGAACAGACTGTAGATGTGCATTAGAACAGACTGTAGATGTGCAGTAAAACAGACTGTAGATGTGCAGTAGAACAGACTGCAGTAGAGCAGAGGTACAGACTGTAAACTGGCATAAGAACCGACTGTTGAGGTGCCGTTGAACAAACTGTAGTTGTGCAGTTGAACAGACTGTAGATGTGCATTAGAGCAGACTGTAGACGTTCAATAGAACAGACTATAGACGAGCATTAGACCAGACTGTAGATGTCCAATAGAACAGTCTGTAGATGTGCAATAGTACAGACTAAAGACCTGCATTAGAACAGACTGTGGACGAGCATTAGAACAGACTATAGACGTGCATTAGAACGGAATGTAGATTTACATTAGAACAGACTGTAGACGTACAATAAAACAGACTGTAGACGAGCATTAGAACAGACTGTAGACGTCCAGTAGAACAGACTGTGGTCGAGCATTATAACAGACTATAAACGTGCATTAGAACAGACTGTAGATGTCTATTAGAACAGACTGTAGATGTGCAGTAGAACTAACTGACGATGTGCAGAAGAATAGATCGTAGAGGTGCAGTAGTTGAGACTTTAAACAAGCATTATACCAGACTGTACATGAGTATTAGAAAAGACTGTAGACATGCTTTAGAACAGACTGTAGAGGTGCAGTAGTATAGACTGTAGACTTGCAGTTGAACAGACTGTAGCTGTGCATTAGAACAGAATGTAGACTTGCAGTAAAACAGACTGCAGAGCAGCAGTAGTACAGACTCTAGACTGGCATTAGAACAGACTGTAGACATGCAGTAGAACAGACTGTAGAGGAGCAGTAGAACAAACTGTAGAGGTGGAGTAGTAAAGACTGTTATTGGGCATTAGAACAGACTGTATTGGAGCAATAGAACAGACTATAGATGTGCGGTAGTACAGACTGCATTAGAACAGACTGTGCACGAGCATTTGAACAGACTATAGACGTGCATTAGAACAGACTGTAGAGGTGCAGTAGTACAGAATATAGACAATTATTAGAAAAGACTGTAGACGTGCAGTAGATTGGACTGTATTAGAACAGACTGGAATGGACTGCATTAGAACAGACTGTAATCGTCCAGTAGAACAGACTGACAATGTGCAGAAGAATAGACTGTAGAGGTGCAGTAGTTTAGACTGTAGACAAGCATTAGAACAGACTCTATATGAGTATTAGAAAACACTCTAGACATGCTTTAGAACAGACTGTAGAGGTGCAGTAATACAGACTGTAGACGAGCATTAGAAAAGACTGTAGACGTGCTGTAGTACAGACTGTAGAAGTGCAGTAGTACAGACTGTAGGTGTGTAGTAGAACAGACTGTAGACGTTTATTAGAACAGACTGTAGACCTGCACTAGAACAGACCGTAGATGTGCATTAGAACAGACTTTAGAAGTGCAGTAGTAGAGACTGTAGATGTGTAGTAGAACAGACTGTACTCGAGCAATAGAACAGACAATAGATGTACAGTAGTACAGACTGCATTATAACAGACTGTGGACGAGTATTTGAACAGACTATAGACGTTCATTAGAACAGACTGTAGATGTGTAGTAGAACAGACTAACGATGCTGCAGAAGAATAGACTTTAAAGGTGCGTTAGTACAGACTATAGACGACCATTAAAACAGACTGTATATGAGTATTAGAATAGACTGTAGACATGCTTTAGAAGAGACTGTAGAGGTGCAGTAGTACAGACTGTAAACGAGCAGTAGTACAGACTGTAGGCTTGCATTAGAACAGGTTGTAGATGTCCATTAGGACAGACTGTAGACATAGAATAGGACAGACTGTAGAGGTGCAGTTGAACAGACTGTAGACGTGAAGTTGAACAGAAATCAGAGCAGCAATAGTACAGACTCTAGATTTACTTTAGAACAGACTGTAGACGAGCATTAGAAATGACTGTAAACGTCCAGTAGAACAGACTGACAATGTGCAAAAGAATAGACTCTAGAGGTGCAGTAGTGGGCGGCAGTGGCTCAGTGGTAGAGCGGCCGTCCTTCAACCGGAAGGTAGTAGGTTCGATTCCCGCTCTCCACAGTTCATACTGTCGTTGTGTCCTTGGGCAAGACACTTAACCCACCTTACCTCCAGTGTCCGTAGCACTGGTGTATGAAATTGTGTGACCGTAGATGTGTGTTTGGTGGTGGTAGGAGAAGGTTGAGCGCCATGTGTATGGCAGCCCCCCTCTCTGTCTGCCCCAGGAGTGAATGTGTGTGAATGGGGTGAGTGGAAGCACAATGTAAAGCCCTTTGGGTGCCCGAGAAGGGTGCAGGAAAGCGCTATATAAATGCATGCCATTTACCATTTACCATTTAGTACAGACTGTAGATGAGCATTAGAACAGACTGTAGAAGTGCAGTACTACAGACTGTAGAAGTGCAGTAGAACAGACTGTAGACGTGCAGTAGAACAGATTATAGTTGAGCAGTAGTACAGACTGTATACTTGCATAGGAACAGACTGTAAATGTGCAATAGAACAGACTGTAGATGTGCAGTAAAACAGACTGTAGTTATGCAGTAGAACAGACTGCAGTAGAGCAATAGTACAGACTGTAAACTGACATTAGAACAGACTCTAGAGGTGCAGTTGAACAGACTTTAGACTTGCAGTTGAACAGACTTCAGAGCAGCAGTAGTACAGACACTAGATTGGCTTTAGAACTGACTGACGAGCATAAGAAAAGACTGTAAACGTCCAGTAGAACAGACTGACAATGTGCAGAAGAATAGACTGTAGAGATGGAGTAGTACAGACTGTAGACATGCTTTAGAACAGTCTGTAGAGGTGCAGTAATACAGACTGTAGATGAGCATTAGAACAGACTGTAGAAGTGCAGTAGTACAGACTGTAGATGTGCAGTAGAATAGACTGTAGATGTTTATTAGAACAGACTGTATACCTGCAGTAGAACAGACCGTAGATGAGCAGTAGTACAGACTGTAGACTTGCATTAGAACAGACTGTAGATGAGCATTAGAATAGACTTTAGAAGTGCAGTAGTAAAGACTGTAGATGTGCAGTAGAACTAACCCTATCCCTGATCCAGACGATCTCTGTTTAACCTGCGTAAAATGAGAAACAGCCTTTAAATCCAGAAATACTACAGACGGAATACTGGTGTGGAGATGGAGCTCGTGCTGTGCAACTTCTTTTAAAACTTGTGACTGAGTTACCTGCAGTCATCGCAATATAATCTGGTTCAGTACAATGAGAATAAAGTTGAGGCTACTGTTACTGTTATAATGTGAGGTCTTGTCTCTGGTGTAGTGAAGTCTCCTAGAGGACCAGGAATCCCTGTGGATTATAAATGAGTTATCCCTTACATCTTTCAAGGTGTCACTGATTCACAGCTCTGAACTTTCAAGGCCTGGCCGTTCTTGTTTATCCAGGACAAGGACAGATAAGGAGATTCAATTCACGTTTTCTAGCTAATTCTCTCCAGATGTGTTCTTGTTGCTTTAAAAAGTTCACACAGGAGTGAAATTAAATTAACAACTTTGTTTTTCACAAGTTCAAAGAACTATGTAAGTGTTATCTTCCGGAGACCTGGACGACTAGGAACCGAACTGACACCTTAATCCGTGTGAAATGCAACCTACTATGAGACTGTCTTGATAATTGCCCACAGACTGTGTCTCTTTGTTTCAGAATTCTAAAATTGATCGAACAGTGCACTCTGCTGGACAAGCAGAGAAACAACGCTGCATTGAAACTACAGTCGAAGTATTCTGCAATATATAAAAGTGGATTAAAGTATTGTCATTTCATGTGCAAACCTCACCATTTTTCCTTTACAGGATCCAGAGTGATAACGATATAAAATAATTCTTTCTTCTTCATCCTTACAGCTGGCTGTGTAATAAAATGAATTATTCTGTTTTCAGGTCAAACAACGAATAATGTAAATGTGTTTAGTCTTTAAAGATTTGTAAACATTTCAAATCTCCCGTGCACTTATGATACAATGCAGAAGCAATATGGGTTGTAAATGTGTTTTAAAATCCTTTATTTGATGGGACAGAGAAAGTTTATTTCCAACCCGAAACTTTAGTAAACGCCCCTTTTGTTTCCCCAAACGTGTGTAAACACCCTCTTTTTGGCTAGTACAAAAGTTGTGTGCAGCCCGGAAATCGCTCTTGCTTCTTTTTACGGCTCTTTCAACGGCTCTTCAATCTCTCATAACTCTTAAGCTCTCTCTTCAAGCTCTCTTGAAACCTCTTCACGCTCTTTCTTAAGCTTAACTTTAGCCGTATTTTTCTTCGCAACTCTAAAGTCTTCTAGCCGCAGCACACACCGTGCAGACGTGAATTTTTATCCTTTTTAAAAGACTCAACGCATTCGATCTTTTGTTTTGAAAACCGTCCACGGAACTACGGAACCACGCGACGGAAGTGGAAATTTTGTAGTTCTTTAAGTTAAAACGAGTCCGCTAAACAGTTTAGCCCTCGTTAAATCCAGACAAGACGACTCTTTCAGTGATCCTTCAGTTTTAAAGACTTTAATCTCAACTGTGGTAAAGGCTTTTCATCCAAGGACAATCACCACACTGCGTTTGTCTGTTAAGACCGCTTCACGCCAGGAAACTTGTGTACATGTGACGCCTCTCTGTTACCGGAACCCAGCTGTGAGACCCGGGAATTCTGAAGTATTCCTTTGGAACTGATCGGAGCCGCGCCGCTGGTAATTACCCACCAGATCAGAGTGAGTTGAACACTTGACACAGAAAAGTTTGGCGTTGTAAACCCCGTGTGTTGTTCAAGTAAAACCACAGTAATTTCTCTTGTCCGCTATCCAAATTAACCGTAAAACAACCTCTTATCACAACAACTTTTAATCTCATATCCGACTTCGTAAACAGCCTTGAATTAAGTCGCCCTTTATATCAAATCCCTAAATTGCTCGCAGTAATTAACCAAATTAAAAAGAATTAAACTTATTTTGTTTCATCAAAGGTATAACCATTGTGCCATCGTCAATCAATGTTTTATGTTCATTATCTTCATCATTTGCCCTGATTATTCCTTTGTGTCCTTCCCACTATTATTATTCATATTTTAACTGCACAATCTTTAATAAAACCCCATAAAGACATCCTTGTTTCATGGTTTAATTCAGATTTGGATCGAAAACGAGTTAGAATTCCTTCCTTCAAGATTGAGACTTATCAAACATAATTAGTTTCCTTAGAACTGTCAAAACTAAGGTGGTGCCCCGAAAGAAATTAATATTTTCACAAACAAAATATTAATTATTAATTTTCATAATTCATATTCACATTAATTATTTATTAATGACACCATATTCACTAGACTGGTCAGCGCTGGAGTCATACTGGCAACTAAGCTGTCTTTAAAAAGTTGTTTATCCCATGTCTTTATGACTGACTCTGCTTTATGTTGTATGTTTGTGTATAATCTGACTCATGTATTGGTGAGCTGAAGAAAAATTTCCACTTTTGTAAACAAGAAAGTAAAGTTCTAATCTATTTTGTTCATTAGACACACTATAATTAAACACAAACTAATATAAATAAATGCCTTAGTGAATAAATATACAGCATATAATTGTAGCTTCTGACTCCCTCTGAAATAATAAAACATAGGTTTCTTCTTCACAGGTTTAAAACCTTTGAATGTTTGCTTCTGTTATGTTTCTCCTTTTGACCTTTGACATTAGAGCCTTTGTATGTTCACTTGTGAGATCTGTGTTGGAAAAAAGAACTTCCACAGGTCTTAGGCATCATGAGTTTACATTTGTTCTTTACCATCAAACTTAAGAAAAATACATTTATCCATTAGTTTATTTTAAAAAGGAAACTCCACAACATTAAAATGGTTATGACTCTTCACAGAACATTTATCTTTAAGAGGGACACTTCAAAGGCTGAAGACAGAAATGACCATAAAACCAATATTTATGAAAATATCAATATGAAGCATATAAAAACATTTCAAAAGGTTTATTGAAGAGAAATGACAACAGAAAACCTCTGTGTAGAACACTGTCAGGACAGTAGATATTTAAAAAGCCAGAAGAAGTCCTGCTGTAGCAGCAAGTGACTCACACTTTAAACCACTTGGGTCTTGTGGAAGAGTGCAGTCATTTGACAGATATGATACTTTGCCGAGACAAAGCACAGTGACAAACTAAAGAAAGACGGTTTCTATTTACGTAGAAAATGCGCTCAGAATACCGCTTTTTCTAAACACGTTTACTCCGGAAACCCTTAAAAAAGCCTAACGAGCAAGAACATGTAAACATTTCTACTTGAAATGCTCTGTTTTTTCTGTAACCATCAACAAGCTCACACCAAAGTCTAAAACAAGTTGTTGAAATGTCACAGGTTAACTTGGGACTTAGCCACAAGACAACCTGACCTCAGTGCTCTGCTCTGTCTAACGACTGAGCAGCCAGGTTAATAAACCTTTACCTTTGTGCCAAAAAGTAGATTGTTCGATTACAAATCAGATTAACAGCAAACTTTAGCGATAAGCAATTTCTCATAATCAACCATGTTACAGCTACAGGTGTTTTGAACAGGCGGCGACACAGCCACCTTTCCCCAGTTCACCTGAGCCAGTTGAATTCACACAAAAATATTAAACTAGACAGTTGTCTAAAGCCTTGTTTGCTGTGAGTATTTTTTCTTTTCTTTTTACTAAACATAGTTTTGTCACTGTTGTTCATAAACAAACATAAAGAAGTGAGAAATGAAGAAGCCAATTTCATTCAGTTTTGTATAATTTAATCTTTCCCTATGATCCAAAACCCTCTTTGTATGCCCCAGGAGTGAAGGGGGTGAGTGGAAGCACAATGTAAGTGCTTTGGGGGTCCGAGAAGGGTACAAAAAAGCACTATATAAATGCACACCATTTACCTCATTTTCCTTTTCAGATGTAATTAATATTTCATACATTTAGAAATGTATTTTAGATCATATATTTTTTATGCATTGTCTATTGTTTTGCAAATAAATGCTAAGAGCGCTTTACTGATGTGTCACATGACCTTAACTCAGCTTTTATTCTAAATATTCTACAGAACAGTTTTTATGAGTCATGGCTTAAGACTTAATAGTGTTTAATTGTGCTTTTTTTGACAGCAGCTAAAAGAAGATCATTGTTAAATAACATGTAGATTAAAAAAAATTACATTGTGTTTGACATTTTACTTTTTATTTTACTTCAGACAAAAAATCAACCAAAATATGTAAAAAAAAAAGTACAAAAAGACATGAACACATCTGAAAGTATGAATGAATGCTATTAAGATACAGTATTGGTTTACATGTTGCAATTGTGTCTACATTTGATTTATGCCCTGTGTGAATTTTAAGCACTGTTATATTTGTCAAAGGTAGTTCAGAGAGAGAGGTTCTTGTGACTGGAAGGTAGTTGAAGGAAACCTTAGACTGTTCATATATCTGGAAAGGTTTAATTCATTGTCACAGTGTGTTCTTCTTATTTACTGACAATGAGAGCATCTGTCAAATGCGGCACCATGATACTTTTACATACAAACAGTTTGTGGGAGATGCAAGTAACGCTGAAGGTCTCTAGAAAGTTCAGCTTTACTCTCCAAGTAGAGAGTAGACTGGACATGATCTAAAATGAAGTTAAACATACCTTTATTAGGTTTAGGATAATACAACAGAGTCGTTGGAGTCACAGTGAAACTGTTGACTGAATAAAAGACTTGTTAGTTACAGGATATATTGTACATTAAATTTAATTACACAGTCTGTTTCAGTTCAGAGGAAAACAATTGTAATGTTGTAACTGTTAAGGCTGTGGCTAAAGTAATTTTAGTAAAACTTCACAATTGCAAAGTCAAGTCAAGCAGCTGTCGATGCATCACAAGTTAACCTGAGAGTTCACCTAACGCTATCTGTCTAATCTCAAACTTACTTTACTGGAGTCTACGCTTTCCACGAATACTTTACCTTTGATCAGTTATATTGTCAGTAAAATCCACGTCCTTGGGACATTTTTTTCACCATTATCACGAACATTAGCCTACTCATGGGACTTAGTGAGTATGTTTTTTGAACAGGCATCTCTCTAGACACCTACACTGTGTTTTGTTGTTGTTGCAGATGCACAGTGCCGCCAGATAACCTGATTCCAGTTGATCCGTCACACCGGTCACCTGATGGGCCAATTGCATACACCTGAACCCGGGGAAGATAAATATGCATGCACTTCCTTGCTGGGCTCTCACTGTGGCGCATAGACGCTGCAAGTTTCAGACTCTCATGTGGCTTCACCCTGCCAAAACTCAAGAAGACAGTGCTTAGATTCAGCGGTAAGTCTTGTTAATATGTTCTATTGACGAACCTTTATCCAACCGCTGCATCTATTTATTTAAAATGACTTTATTTATGGCTTATTTGATGACCGTTTTCGAACGGAACCGCATTACGAAAACGGATAATTCTTGGTATATTTTTGAAATGCAAAGCTCTGATTAAAATAATGATGTATTAGTTTACAGTATATTAATACTCTACACCTTACCTTGTATTCGGCTGAAATATAATGCCGCTATTTCCGTCTTTTTGGTACGGTTTGATGAAATGTTTGTGCTAACTGCTCGTTAGCTTAATGGTAATGTAATGTGTGGCTAATGCTAACGTGTACAGATTGTCACTATGGCTTTTGGAGGTAAGGGAAAAAGTTGTGGGATGATGTAGTGAACTTTATTGTATAATTTTTTTCCCTTATTGGAATGTTAAGTTATGAATGTGACTGGTAACTCTTAATTCAATTTTGATTATTCTGTTCTTTCTCTTGTATCTTCAAAACATTTTGTTATTGCCAATTCATTTTGTTTCATTCATTATTCATACTCTCAAGCTCCATAAAACAACCTCGTTCTTCTGCGTATGGTCAAATGCTATCCATTGTCGAATACATTAGCCCTTAGCCATTAGCCCCACTTGCACCTATGTGCTTGTGACATGTGTTTCTGCATCTGTGTGTGCACAAGTTCGTCCTGTTTGAAGACGCTCAGTCCTGTAGATGTCCATTTGTGACTTGTTTTCAAGAAAGCTTATGTGTTGTCTTTTCTTTTCCAAAGTCTATGCCTTGTCCTCAAGGTGAGGTTTGCAGTTCAGAAGTTTGTTTAACTGTCCATTTTTGGTGATCGTGATAAAAGTGTAAAAAAAAAAAAAAAAAAAAAAAGTGGTTAAAAAAAACGGTCACGTGCGTGGATGTTAAATGTGTTCTTACCAGACCGGTGAAAGTGGCCCATTGTTACCCTGTTCTTTTTTTTATGGAGATGAATGTTCCATGTTATGAAAATGGTGTCTTGCTATGGCCAGCAGAAGGCTTATAGCTGCTGTGTTGGTCTGGGGAAGTCCACCACACTCTCTGCTGTACTCCGCTGGAACTATTTGCTGTAATATTGTGCATGTGTATATTCTGTGTCAAATTTGAAGTCTGTATTGCTCACCGCTGCTGCTGTGTACCAATTATGTATGTGAGCCCAGATGGATGCGGTGTCATGTGCCGGGAATGTTTGTGACCACATGTGCTCAGCGGCTGGTCTCCTGAATACTCTGGGCAGCAGTGCCTCGTATGCCTGATGGGTTGTTATTTTGCTTAGTCTGACATGTTTACTGCCGATGGATAGTGTAGTCCGGTCTATGTTTGTCTTCTAGGTCGCTGCTGGATGATCTTTTTAAAAAATTTGCCCCACTTGGCTGTGACTGTCTCTTTAACCCTTTTCAACATGTCTTGCACACACGCCTTTCTGAAACTTACTTTTTTTTTTGTGTTAAAACTTGTCTTTATTTTGTTTGTGGCAAAGTCCCATTTATCGTTAAATATGTCCTCTAAAACTTTCAGTCTGGCTTTTTCATATTGTCCGCTGTACACCATTTCCTTGTTTGAGGAGGTCTTTATTGTATCTTAAAGGTAATTTTATTTGTGCTGAAGTATGTGGTGCTACCTCTGCTTGCTGTCGGATTTCCTGCCATGCTTCCCAGACCTCTCTCAAAGCAATCTAGGTGACTTCCTACAGTTTTTGGTGGTTGTTGGCACAGGTTGTAAAGACCAAACTCTGAGATGCTTTTGATGCTTTCCCGGGAGCTTTACATGTCATGCTGACCATTTTATTCTTGGCGCTTGCCTTTCTATGTCAGTTAGGGTTAAGTGGGTTAGGGTTTTTTTTTTTTTTTTTTTGTCATATCAAAAATACAAAAGTTAAAAGAAAAAAAAAATTGTACGTACATTCAAAACAATTTTTTAAACAAACTCATATTTTCCTAAGCCTATCATTTCCTGTGAATTTATGCATTCTGTTATTCTTCAAACAAACTCAAAAATCCTAGTTACCATTTTCTGTGTCTAAGCATGCTTTTTTTTTTTTTTTGTTCAAAATTTTTTTATATAAACACCTTTTCCATCACCTGTGCTGTTCTCACACATTCCTCCACTTTTGTACACTTTAATTCTTTCTCTTTCACGTCCCTTGTGTGGCATTCACACTACTTTTATGCTTTCACTTTAATGCTCACTTCATCCCCTTATTTTTCCCTGTTTGATATTTTACATTTGTATACGCTTATGTTTTTCAACGTCCATTCGTTCTTTGTCTTTTGTTTTCTGAGTTCATGCTTTTTCTTTTGTAATAGTCTATTAGTTCAAAAATGTAAGTCCAATTGTTCTTGCGGGGTAACTGTAATGAAATTGTTGTTGGCCTGAAAACTAGCTAGGAAGCGGTCACGTGTGTGTGAATGAACAAGTGTGTTCTTACCACTCCCTTGTATATTGCCCAGTACTCCCCTGTTCTTTTTTTCATATAGAAAGATGTTTCTTGCCATGAAGATTGCCTGTCTTGCTATTGCCAGTAGAAGGTTTATGGCTGCCTTATTAGTCTGAGGTTGTTTGGGTATTCCAAAAAGAAGGGTCCATATTCCTTCCAGGGTCCATCCTTTAGCTGTTGGTGGGGAAAGTTTTAATCCAAACCTCCGCGCCAGGAGGTCTTCCACCCATGTCCAGAAACGTTTGATGACTGGACAGAGAGCCATCAGGTGTAGTAGATCCTCAGGAGGTCCACCGAACACTGGGCACTCTCTGCCGTACGCTGCAGGGAATATTTGGTGTAGTGCTTTGCATGTGTATATTTTGTGTCTGAATTTGAAGTCGGTGTTACTGACCACTGGTGCTGTGTACCAATTATGTATGTTAGCCTAGATGGATGCAGTGTTTTGTGCTGGAAATGTTTGACCATGTGTGCTCAGCGGCTGGTCTTTTAAAAACTCTTTGCAGTAGTACCTCGTACGCCTGACTGGTTGTGAGTTTGCTTAACTTGGTATATTTTCCTTTTTATGGATATTGTAAAGTCTAGTTTGGGCTCTTCCCCTGTGTTGGTGCTCGTGTGCGACTTATTCATCATTTGTCCCCACCTGTTAGTGATTGATTCTTTGGGTTTTTTTTTTTTTTTTTTTTTTTGTAGCATGTTTTGTATTGCTGCTTTTCTGAACTCTGTTTGCTGTTTTAAAACTCATCCTAATTTTGTTTATATCATAGTCTCCTTTATTGTCAAAAAATGTCTCCCAGACACCTCAGTCCCACCTTCTCGTACAGAACACTGTACACCATTTCCCCGCTGTTCGAAGGCAGTCTGAGTATGTCTGGATTGAATCTTATAGGCAGTGATTTCAGTTGTGCAGTAGTGGACAGTACTACCTCCGCTTTCGGTCTGATTGCCTGCCACGCTTCCCAAACTTCTCTTTCAAATGGACCCAATTGATTTCCCGCATTTCTTGGTGGTAGTTGACACAAACTGTATAGTCCAGATTGAGATACTTTTGATACTGTTTCTAAAAAACCTTTCTATGGGTCTGTGTTTGTAGTATTGAGCAGTTTTATTCTTAATGCCTGTCTTTTTGTTGCTATATTGTTTAGATTTAAACCCCCATCTTATTCTTTTCCTATTGTCTTTATTGCGATTTTCCCCCTATCGCTTTTCCACAGGAAATTGTTTATAATGTGATTTAGTTTCTTTAGTTTCTTCTGGGATGGCACAAACTGTTAAAACATGTATTAATTTTGATGAGCATAATGCATTAAAAACCAGCACCTTACCTTTTAATGTTAGTTTCCTCAATCTCCATGAGCTTAATGTGTTCTATTTTTTTTTTTAATTAGGTCCTCCCACCTTTTCTCTCTGCACTGTTCTTCTTCTTTTCCCATTAATACTCCTAAGACTTCTTCTAAAATTCCACAGATTTTTTTTTTTTCCTCTGTTGTGCCACAAAAGGCAATTTTTTTTTTTTTTCCCCATTTACTTGCGCTCCTGAGGCCAAGCAGTACACCTAGTTCATGTATGGCTGCAGTTAAGCTTTTCATGTCTTCTGTTAGTAGATTTGTGTCATCTGCATACTGTAAGATCTTACATTCTTTTCCACTAGGTATTTCGACTCTAATATCTTTTTCTTTTTACTGCTAATGGTTCCACTGGCAAGCTGTATAACGGCGACGACAAAGGGCAGCCCTGTCTTACTGATCGTCCCAATGGGAAAACCCCTGTTAGCTGACATGTATTCTTTTGTATTGTGCATGTGTTTGATGTATTTAGTTGAAAGTGCTGTGTCTGAGATGTCCCTCCCTGGTATGCTATATGCCTGTGTTGTTGAAACCAATTTGTTTATTACTTTTTTTAACCTGTTTGCTAAATTTTTGCCAGAATTTTGTAATCTACGTTTAATAGGCTGATAGGCCTGTAATTTTCCAATTTTGTTTCATCACCCTTTTTGTAGAGGAGGCCCTATGATTGTGGCAATTGATGTTCTTTGTTCTCTTTCCATGTCTGTAAATTCAGTGTATAGTATTGGTGTTAGTCTATTTGAGAATTTCTTGAAAAATTCTGCTGTGAGCCCGTATGCACCTGGACTCGTTGTTGTTTAGGCTCTTTATGGCTATTTTCAGCTCATCTGTTGATATAGGAGAGTCACATACCTTTGCATCTTCCTCTCCTAGCTTCTCACTTATAGCCTCGACTGCTGTATTTCGGTGGTTGTATGATGTTCCTTGTGAATCAAACAATGCCGTTTAGTAATTTTCAATTTCCTCCAAAATGTCTTCTATTTCTGTTTTCTCCCTACCTGTGTCACTATTTACCAACTTTTTGATGTATTGTCTTGTTTGTCTCTGTTTTTCCAAATCAAAGAAAAAAGCTGATCTTTCTTCTTCCACTGTATATTGCGCTTTTGCTCTTATCATGGCTCCTTTGCATCTGACAGTTTCTATTTGTTCTAAGTCTGCTTTTAGTGCTTGGTATTCTGGGTCTATCCCCCCCCCCGTTTGCAGCCATTCTGTCACTTAAAACAAATAGTCTTTCTCTCATTATTCTCTCCTCTTTTCCTCTCCACCTCTTTTGTTTGCTGAAATTGATGATCTTTTTTTTTTTTTGTGTATTTTGGAATGCTCCCACCATTCTATAGTACTCTCTAAGTTCTCTATTTCATTTTCTAATTTTTTTGAGGAAACTGTTCATTTGTTTTATGAATGTGTTGTCTTCTAATAGCGAATTGTTCAATACCCACAGTCCATTTCTTTGGCCCCTCAAGGTTGTTAGATTTACTGTTATATGAGCGTGGTCATTTATGCTTGACCATGTATGCTGTACATCCCCCCCCATTGTATGCACTAGGTTTGCGGAAATCAGGGCCATGTCTATTGACTGTTTTAATCTACCTGATACTTCCTGTCTCTGTGAAACTGCTCGTTTATTGAAGTTTTGGCTTCATGTGTCTATTAATCCTGTGCTGCTCAATATGTCCAAGAGCTCTGTTCAACTTGTGTCATGTTTATGTGTTTTTACTTATGTCCATTTTACTGAGCAGTGTTAAAATCTCCAATCATTATTCTTTCATTTATGAAACTTTATGTGCGTGAAAAAATTCCTCCTTTCTACTTCATTATTGGGTGTGTATATGTTAATTAACCTTAATTTTGTCTTACCTTTAAAGTCTATGACTAAGTAGTGCCCCTGTGGATCTGAATGTGACAGATTTGGGGTCCCTAAGGGACTTGGTTTTACTATTACTGCCACTCCTTTTGACTTTGTAGTCCCTAAGGCTGCAAATACTGTTCCCATACGCATGGCTTCTACAGCCTGTACATGTTCGTTTTTTCCCACCATGTTTCCTGCAGACATAAATTGTCCCATTTGCAGGCATGTAAAAAAAAAAAAAAAAAAACGTTTACGCCCCCCCCTCTGTGCCAGCCCCTCGCATGCATTTAGTTCCCCCTCTCTGTGAGCCCCCGTAAAATAAGTGTTATTTTGTTTGTATTGCGTTCTGTGCATTCTCTCGCGTAATGGCCCTGATTTCCTGCATGTAAATTCTGGACAGTCTCTATAAACGTGATCAGGCTGCAAGCATCCCCTGCACACTTTTATCTGTCCATGTATAACTTTAAAAAAAACTCTGGACTAGCCGCTGTCATGAAACGTACAGAGTACGGCAGTGATTTTATAGTGTCTGTGAATTTTACCTTCACGTATTTTGTTCCATCGACCATGTCAGTCCCTGGCCACATTCTCCGCCTTACTCTGAACACCGCCGTGACTCCCCAGGTGTTAAGCTTGTCCAGGATTTCTCCGTCCTCAATGTAAACCGGTAGTCCCATTGTTTTTTTTTTTTTTTTTGTCTTATTTATCAAAAGGTTCACAAGTTAAAAGCAAAGAAAATTTTATGCATACATTCAAAACAAATATTTTTAGCAAACTCGTATTTCCACAATGCTGGCTTCATTTTGCCACTGAACTTATGATTTTGGCTTTGTCATTTCTAAACCATACTAACTTAAAATTCTAGTTTACGTTTCCTGGACAGATGTCTAATTCCTACATTTGAAGTTTTAGCTTTTTTAAACTTAATTCTGTTCTTTTTGTACTTGTATTATTTGCTTTCATTTATTTCTTTTACCATTCTTAAACAAGAGAGAAATCACATTGGTTTACATTCAACTTTGCACAATGGGTTTTTTTTTTTTTTTTTCCCTCCTCCTTGGTGTATGTTTTGTCCGTTGTGATAGTCTCTAGTTCAAAAGTTCAAGTCCAGTTGTTCTTGCTGGGTGACTGTTATGAAAGTGTTGTGGGCCTGGAAAGTGGCCAGAAAGCGGTCCCGTGAATGAATGTACAGGTGTGTGAAGTTTGTTCTTACCAGTCCTTTGTATATATTCCAGTGCTCGCCCGTTCTCTTTTCATATAGATGTATATTCCGTACTAAAAGTAGTGTGTGTCTTGCTATGGCTAGCAAGAGGTTTATGGCTGTGTTTTTCCCGGGTTGTTTTGGAGTCCCACATAGAAGCCAAATTCCTTCTAGGGTTCTTCCGTTTGTCAGTGGGGATAGTTTTTGGCCAAGTCTCCTTGCCAGGAGGTCCTCCAATCGGGTCCAGAACCGTTTAACGACCGTGCAGAGAACCATGAGGTGCAGTAGAGCTTCTGGGGGTCCACTGCACACTGGGCACTCTCTGCCGTACTCCGCTGGGTAAATTTGGTGTAGTTGTGTGCATGTGTATATTATCCTGTATCTTAATTTGAATTCAGTGTTACTGACTGCTGGTTCTGTGTACCAATTCCAAATGTGAGCCCAGATGGATGCTGTGTTGTATGCCGGGAATGTTTGTCCATGTGTGTTCAGCGGCTGGTCTCTTGAATACTTTTGGTAATGGTGCCTTGTATGCTTGCTTGGTTGTGATTTTGCTCATCTTGACTTGTTTGTTTCTGATGGACACTGTGAAATCTGGTCTGGGCTCTTCTATGGTGTTTGTGCTGGATGGTGATTTCCTCATTTGTCCCCACTTGGCTATGATTGTATCTTTTACCTTTTGTAGTATTTCTTGCACTGAAGCTTTCCTGAAATTTACTTTTGCTGTGATGAAGTTTGTTCTTATTTTGTCCATGTTGAAAGCTCCTTTGTCAAATATGTTATTTCGCATACTGTTAAAACATGTATTATTTTGGATGTACATAGCACATTGAAAACTAGTACTTTGCCTTTTAATGTTTTCTCAGTTTCCATGAGTTTAGTGTGTTTTCTACTTCGTGTATTAGCTCTTCCCATCTTTTGTTTCTGCATTGCTCTTTTTTCCCATTAATATTTCTAAAACTTTATGTGTCTGTAGCTGTTTTGAAATTCCATTGATTTGTTTCTTCTGGTGTTGTGCCACAGAAAGCGATTTGTTTTTTCAAAATTTACTTTAGCTTCTGAGGCTAGACAGTAGATGTTTAGTTCATGGATGGCTGCGTGTAGGCTCTTCATGTCTCTCATTAGTAGGTTGGTATCGTCTGCATATTGTAAGATTTTGTACTTTTCCCCGCTGGGCACTTCAATCCCTTTATGTTTTTGTTTTTCTTTATCATTTCTGCCAGTGGCTCGACCGCTAGGCTGTATAGCAATGATGGTAAGGGGCAGCCTTGTCTCACCGATCTTTCCAGTTTAAAAGTTCCTGTCAGAAATCCGTTGCATTTGATTTTGCTTTTTGCATTGTCATATAGACATGAAATTGCATTTTCCCAAGACCTCTCATAAAAACTGATGTTCTCCTCTGTAGTCAATGCTACGTGTATCCCTTGTGTTATGCATGTGCTTTAGGATGTATTTCATTGATAATGTGGTGTCTGATGTCCCTCCCTGGTATGCTGTATGCTTGTGTTTGAAACCAAATTACCTATCACTTTTTTGTCTGTTTGCTAGTATTTTTGCTAAGATTTTGGAGTCCACATTTAACAAGCTTATGGGCGTGTAGTTTTCTAGCTTTGTCTCCTCACCCTTTTAAAGAGGAGGGTCACAACGCTTGTTGCGAATGATGTTGACACACTGTGTTCTTTTCTATGTCTGTGTATATGCAGTGTAAAATGGGTGCCAGCTGATGCTAGAATTTTTTTGAAGAATTCGCTTTTATGCCATCAGCACCAGGACTTTGTTATTGTTCAGGCCTTTTATGGCTGCTTTCAGCTCTATTGAAATGAGTCGCATGCCTCCGCATCCGCCTCTCCCAATTTCCTGTCTAGGGCCCCTACTGCTGTGTCTAGATGATTTCTTGATATGCCCTGTGATTTGAATAAGTTAGCATAGAACTTTTCTGTCTCTTCTGGAATGTCTTCAATGTCAATTTTTCCTCACCTGTGCTGTTGCTTATTAGTCTTTCAATGTGTTGTGTTTGTCTTTGTTTTTCTAGCCCAAAAAAGAACGCTGTTGATCATTCTCCTTCTACTGTGTATTGCGCTTTTGCTGTGATCATTGCCCCTTTGCATCTGACTATTTGTTTCTGCTCTAATTTTGCTTTTAATGTTTGGTATTCTTCATTGTTCCCACCATTCTATTGTGCTTTCTAATCCCTCCCTCTCCCAATTTTTGAGCAGCCTGTTTATTTGTTTTGTGTGTATGGGGTTAGGGTTAAGTGCAAGGGTTGGTTAGGTTAAGTGCAAGGGTTGGTTAGGGTTAAGTGCAAGGGTTGGTTAGGGTTAAGTGCAAGGGTTGGTTAGGGTTAAGTGCAAGGGTTGGTTAGGGTTAAGTGCAAGGGTTGGTTAGGGTTAAGTGCAAGGGTTGGTTAGGGTTAAGTGCAAGGGTTGGTTAGGGTTAAGTGCAAGGGTTGGTTAGGGTTAAGTGCAAGGGTTGGTTAGGGTTAAGTGCAAGGGTTGGTTAGGGTTAAGTGCAAGGGTTGGTTAGGGTTAAGTGCAAGGGTTGGTTAGGGTTAAGTGCAAGGGTTGGTTAGGGTTAAGTGCAAGGGTTGGTTAGGGTTAAGTGCAAGGGTTGGTTAGGGTTAAGTGCAAGGGTTGGTTAGGGTTAAGTGCAAGGGTTGGTTAGGGTTAAGTGCAAGGGTTGGTTAGGGTTAAGTGCAAGGGTTGGTTAGGGTTAAGTGCAAGGGTTGGTTAGGGTTAAGTGCAAGGGTTGGTTAGGGTTAAGTGCAAGGGTTGGTTAGGGTTAAGTGCAAGGGTTGGTTAGGGTTAAGTGCAAGGGTTGGTTAGGGTTAAGTGCAAGGGTTGGTTAGGGTTAAGTGCAAGGGTTGGTTAGGGAAATTCCATTGATTTGTTTCTTCTGGTGTTGTGCCACAGAAAGCGATTTGTTTTTTCAAAATTTACTTTAGCTTCTGAGGCTAGACAGTAGATGTTTAGTTCATGGATGGCTGCGTGTAGGCTCTTCATGTCTCTCATTAGTAGGTTGGTATCGTCTGCATATTGTAAGATTTTGTACTTTTCCCCGCTGGGCACTTCAATCCCTTTATGTTTTTGTTTTTCTTTATCATTTCTGCCAGTGGCTCGACCGCTAGGCTGTATAGCAATGATGGTAAGGGGCAGCCTTGTCTCACCGATCTTTCCAGTTTAAAAGTTCCTGTCAGAAATCCGTTGCATTTGATTTTGCTTTTTGCATTGTCATATAGACATGAAATTGCATTTTCCCAAGACCTCTCATAAAAACTGATGTTCTCCTCTGTAGTCAATGCTTACGTGTATCCCTTGTGTTATGCATGTGCTTTAGGATGTATTTCATTGATAATGTGGTGTCTGATGTCCCTCCCTGGTATGCTGTATGCTTGTGTTTGAAACCAAATTACCTATCACTTTTTTGTCTGTTTGCTAGTATTTTTGCTAAGATTTTGGAGTCCACATTTAACAAGCTTATGGGCGTGTAGTTTTCTAGCTTTGTCTCCTCACCCTTTTTAAAGAGGAGGGTCACAACGCTTGTTGCGAATGATGTTGACACACTGTGTTCTTTTTCTATGTCTGTGTATATGCAGTGTAAAATGGGTGCCAGCTGATGCTAGAATTTTTTTGAAGAATTCCGCTTTTATGCCATCAGCACCAGGACTTTTGTTATTGTTCAGGCCTTTTATGGCTGCTTTCAGCTCGTCTATTGAAATGGCGGAGTCGCATGCCTCCGCATCCGCCTCTCCCAATTTCCTGTCTAGGGCCCCTACTGCTGTGTCTAGATGATTTCTTGATATGCCCTGTGATTTGAATAAGTTAGCATAGAACTTTTCTGTCTCTTCTGGAATGTCTTCAATGTCAATTTTTCCTCACCTGTGCTGTTGCTTATTAGTCTTTCAATGTGTTGTGTTTGTCTTTGTTTTTCTAGCCCAAAAAAGAACGCTGTTGATCATTCTCCTTCTACTGTGTATTGCGCTTTTGCTGTGATCATTGCCCCTTTGCATCTGACTATTTGTTTCTGCTCTAATTTTGCTTTTAATGTTTGGTATTCTTCATTGTTCCCACCATTCTATTGTGCTTTCTAATCCCTCCCTCTCCCAATTTTTGAGCAGCCTGTTTATTTGTTTTGTGTGTATGGGGTTAGGGTTAAGTGCAAGGGTTGGTTAGGGTTAAGTGCAAGGGTTGGTTAGGGTTAAGTGCAAGGGTTGGTTAGGGTTAAGTGCAAGGGTTGGTTAGGGTTAAGTGCAAGGGTTGGTTAGGGTTAAGTGCAAGGGTTGGTTAGGGTTAAGTGCAAGGGTTGGTTAGGGTTAAGTGCAAGGGTTGGTTAGGGTTAAGTGCAAGGGTTGGTTAGGGTTAAGTGCAAGGGTTGGTTAGGGTTAAGTGCAAGGGTTGGTTAGGGTTAAGTGCAAGGGTTGGTTAGGGTTAAGTGCAAGGGTTGGTTAGGGTTAAGTGCAAGGGTTGGTTAGGGTTAAGTGCAAGGGTTGGTTAGGGTTAAGTGCAAGGGTTGGTTAGGGTTAAGTGCAAGGGTTGGTTAGGGTTAAGTGCAAGGGTTGGTTAGGGTTAAGTGCAAGGGTTGGTTAGGGTTAAGTGCAAGGGTTGGTTAGGGTTAAGTGCAAGGGTTGGTTAGGGTTAAGTGCAAGGGTTGGTTAGGGTTAAGTGCAAGGGTTGGTTAGGGTTAAGTGCAAGGGTTGGTTAGGGTTAAGTGCAAGGGTTGGTTAGGGTTAAGTGCAAGGGTTGGTTAGGGTTAAGTGCAAGGGTTGGTTAGGGTTAAGTGCAAGGGTTGGTTAGGGTTAAGTGCAAGGGTTGGTTAGGGTTAAGTGCAAGGGTTGGTTAGGGTTAAGTGCAAGGGTTGGTTAGGGTTAAGTGCAAGGGTTGGTTAGGGTTAAGTGCAAGGGTTGGTTAGGGTTACTTCCGTTTGTCAGTGGGGATAGTTTTTGGCCAAGTCTCCTTGCCAGGAGGTCCTCCAATCGGGTCCAGAACCGTTTAACGACCGTGCAGAGAACCATGAGGTGCAGTAGAGCTTCTGGGGGTCCACTGCACACTGGGCACTCTCTGCCGTACTCCGCTGGGTAAATTTGGTGTAGTTGTGTGCATGTGTATATTATCCTGTATCTTAATTTGAATTCAGTGTTACTGACTGCTGGTTCTGTGTACCAATTCCAAATGTGAGCCCAGATGGATGCTGTGTTGTATGCCGGGAATGTTTGTCCATGTGTGTTCAGCGGCTGGTCTCTTGAATACTTTTGGTAATGGTGCCTTGTATGCTTGCTTGGTTGTGATTTTGCTCATCTTGACTTGTTTGTTTCTGATGGACACTGTGAAATCTGGTCTGGGCTCTTCTATGGTGTTTGTGCTGGATGGTGATTTCCTCATTTGTCCCCACTTGGCTATGATTGTATCTTTTACCTTTTGTAGTATTTCTTGCACTGAAGCTTTCCTGAAATTTACTTTTGCTGTGATGAAGTTTGTTCTTATTTTGTCCATGTTGAAAGCTCCTTTGTCAAATATGTTATTTCGCATACTGTTAAAACATGTATTATTTTGGATGTACATAGCACATTGAAAACTAGTACTTTGCCTTTTAATGTTAGTTTTCTCAGTTTCCATGAGTTTAGTGTGTTTTCTACTTTGTGTATTAGCTCTTCCCATCTTTTGTTTCTGCATTGCTCTTTTTTTCCCATTAATATTTCTAAAACTTTATGTGTCTGTAGCTGTTTTGAAATTCCATTGATTTGTTTCTTCTGGTGTTGTGCCACAGAAAGCGATTTGTTTTTTCAAAATTTACTTTAGCTTCTGAGGCTAGACAGTAGATGTTTAGTTCATGGATGGCTGCGTGTAGGCTCTTCATGTCTCTCATTAGTAGGTTGGTATCGTCTGCATATTGTAAGATTTTGTACTTTTCCCCGCTGGGCACTTCAATCCCTTTATGTTTTTGTTTTTCTTTATCATTTCTGCCAGTGGCTCGACCGCTAGGCTGTATAGCAATGATGGTAAGGGGCAGCCTTGTCTCACCGATCTTTCCAGTTTAAAAGTTCCTGTCAGAAATCCGTTGCATTTGATTTTGCTTTTTGCATTGTCATATAGACATGAAATTGCATTTTCCCAAGACCTCTCATAAAAACTGATGTTCTCCTCTGTAGTCAATGCTTACGTGTATCCCTTGTGTTATGCATGTGCTTTAGGATGTATTTCATTGATAATGTGGTGTCTGATGTCCCTCCCTGGTATGCTGTATGCTTGTGTTTGAAACCAAATTACCTATCACTTTTTTGTCTGTTTGCTAGTATTTTGCTAAGATTTTACATTACACAAGCTTATGGGCGTGTAGTTTTCTAGCTGTCTCCTCACCCTTTTTAAAGAGGAGGTCTGGCAGGTTATTCTTGAATGATGTTGACACACTGTGTTTTTCTATGTCTGTGTATATGCAGTGTAAAATGGGTGCCAGCTGATGCTAGAATTTTTTAAGTTGTTTTACATCAGCACCAGGACTTGGTTCAGCCTTTTATGGCTGCTTTCGCTCGTCTATTGAAATGGCTAGTTGTCCGCATCCGCCTCCAATTTCCTGTCTAGGGCCCCTACTGCTGTCTATGATTTCTTGATATGCCCTGTGATTTGAATAAGTTGGCATAGAACTTTTCTGTCTCTTCTGGTTATGTCTTCAATGTCAATTTTCCTCACCTGTGCTGTTGCTTATTAGTCTTTCAATGTGTTGTGTTTGTCTTTGTTTTCTAGCCCAAAAAGAGCTGTTGATCATTCTCCTTCTTTGTGTATGCGCTTGCTTTGCCCCTTGCATCTGACTATTTGTTTCTGCTCTAATGCTTTTTTAATGTTTGGTATTCTTCATTGTTCCCACCATTCTATTGTGCTTTCTAATCCCTCCCAATTTTTGAGCAGCCTGTTTATTTGTTTTGTGCCTGGTTAGGTGCAAGGGTGGTTCCTTGGTTAGGTTATGCAAGGGCTGGTTAGGTTAAGTGCAAGGGCTGTTATTAAGTGCAAGGGCTGGTTAGTTGCAAATTGGTTAGGCGCTGGTTAAGTTGCACTGTTAAGTTGGTTAGCTTATGCAAGGGTTGGTTAGGTTAAGTGCAAGGGTTGGTTAGTCGAGGTTGTTAAGTGCAAGGGTTGGTTAGGTTGCCTTTAAGGGTTGTTAGGGGTTAGGTTAAGTGCAAGGCTGGTTAGGTTATGCAAGGGTTGGTTAGTGCGCAAGCTTAAGGTTGGTTAGGTTAAGTGCAAGGGTTGGTTAGGGTTAAGTGCAAGGGTTGGTTAGGGTTAAGTGCAAGGGTTGGTTAGGGTTAAGTGCAAGGGTTGGTTAGGGTTAAGTGCAAGGTTGGTTAGTTGGGTTAAGTGCAAGGGTTGGTTAGGGTTAAGTGCAAGGGTTGGTTAGGGTTAAGTGCAAGGGTTGGTTAGGGTTAAGTGCAAGGGTTGGTTAGGGTTAAGTGCAAGGGTTGGTTAGGGTTAAGTGCAAGGGTTGGTTAGGGTTAAGTGCAAGGGTTGGTTAGGGTTAAGTGCAAGGGTTGGTTAGGGTTAAGTGCAAGGGTTGGTTAGGTTAAGTGCAAGGGTTGGTTAGGTTAAGTGCAAGGGTTGGTTAGGGTTAAGTGCAAGGGTTGGTTAGGGTTAAGTGCAAGGGTTGGTTAGGGTTAAGTGCAAGGGTTGGTTAGGGTTAAGTGCAAGGGTTGGTTAGGGTTAAGTGCAAGGGTTGGTTAGGGTTAAGTGCAAGGGTTGGTTAGGGTTAAGTGCAAGGGTTGGTTAGGGTTAAGTGCAAGGGTTGGTTAGGGTTAAGTGCAAGGGTTGGTTAGGTTAAGTGCAAGGTTGGTTAGGTTAAGTGCAAGGGTTGGTTAGGGTTAAGTGCAAGGGTTGGTTAGGTTAAGTGCAAGGGTTGGTTAGGGTTAAGTGCAAGGGTTGGTTAGGGTTAAGTGCAAGGGTTGGTTAGGGTTAAGTGCAAGGGTTGGTTAGGGTTAAGTGCAAGGGTTGGTTAGGGTTAAGTGCAAGGGTTGGTTAGGGTTAAGTGCAAGGGTTGGTTAGGGTTAAGTGCAAGGGTTGGTTAGGGTTAAGTGCAAGGGTTGGTTAGGGTTAAGTGCAAGGGTTGGTTAGGGTTAAGTGCAAGGGTTGGTTAGGGTTAAGTGCAAGGGTTGGTTAGGGTTAAGTGCAAGGGTTGGTTAGGGTTAAGTGCAAGGGTTGGTTAGGGTTAAGTGCAAGGGTTGGTTAGGGTTAAGTGCAAGGGTTGGTTAGGGTTAAGTGCAAGGGTTGGTTAGGGTTAAGTGCAAGGGTTGGTTAGGGTTAAGTGCAAGGGTTGGTTAGGTTAAGTGCAAGGGTTGGTTAGGGTTAAGTGCAAGGGTTGGTTAGGGTTAAGTGCAAGGGTTAAGTGCAAGGGTTGGTTAGGGTTAAGTGCAAGGGTTGGTTAGGTTAAGTGCAAGGGTTAAGTGCAAGGGTTGGTTAGGGTTAAGTGCAAGGGTTGGTTAGGGTTAAGTGCAAGGGTTGGTTAGGGTTAAGTGCAAGGGTTGGTTAGGGTTAAGTGCAAGGGTTGGTTAGGGTTAAGTGCAAGGGTTGGTTAGGGTTAAGTGCAAGGGTTGGTTAGGGTTAAGTGCAAGGGTTGGTTAGGGTTAAGTGCAAGGGTTGGTTAGGGTTAAGTGCAAGGGTTGGTTAGGGTTAAGTGCAAGGGTTGGTTAGGGTTAAGTGCAAGGGTTGGTTAGGGTTAAGTGCAAGGGTTGGTTAGGGTTAAGTGCAAGGGTTGGTTAGGTTAAGTGCAAGGGTTGGTTAGGGTTAAGTGCAAGGGTTGGTTAGGGTTAAGTGCAAGGGTTGGTTAGGGTTAAGTGCAAGGGTTGGTTAGGGTTAAGTGCAAGGGTTGGTTAGGGTTAAGTGCAAGGGTTGGTTAGGGTTAAGTGCAAGGGTTGGTTAGGGTTAAGTGCAAGGGTTGGTTAGGGTTAAGTGCAAGGGTTGGTTAGGGTTAAGTGCAAGGGTTGGTTAGGGTTAAGTGCAAGGGTTGGTTAGGGTTAAGTGCAAGGGTTGGTTAGGGTTAAGTGCAAGGGTTGGTTAGGGTTAAGTGCAAGGGTTGGTTAGGGTTAAGTGCAAGGGTTGGTTAGGGTTAAGTGCAAGGGTTGGTTAGGGTTAAGTGCAAGGGTTGGTTAGGGTTAAGTGCAAGGGTTGGTTAGGGTTAAGTGCAAGGGTTGGTTAGGGTTAAGTGCAAGGGTTGGTTAGGGTTAAGTGCAAGGGTTGGTTAGGGTTAAGTGCAAGGGTTGGTTAGGGTTAAGTGCAAGGGTTGGTTAGGGTTAAGTGCAAGGGTTGGTTAGGGTTAAGTGCAAGGGTTGGTTAGGGTTAAGTGCAAGGGTTGGTTAGGACTAGGAGATAATGTGGACTGTTTCAGGTCCTCCTCAATCGGGGAATCCCTTATTTGTTGTGGTTGGTGGACCAAATCAATCATTTGATTCTCATCCCTTAGGACCTTTCTGGGTGCCGGGTAGAAGTCAATTGAGTCTTAATGTTTAAGACCGAATCCTGTAACCATTCAAGTGGGTCTTGAGACTGTACAGCTGCTTGTTGGGCTTGTTCTGGTGAAGAACTATTTTGTTCTTCATTTGTTTCTTTATTACAAGAATTTTTCGAACCCCAATGGCAAAAGTGAATAACCCTGGCGTTGGGGAAGTTGGTCTGGGGCTTAACTGGTATACAACGGGCTGGAGCAGGTTTTGTTTATTCTTCTTCCGCTCTGTTGGGGCTGGAGGGGTCACCATGGTTGAAGTTTCCACATACGTCCCTTTGTGTGTGTTGTAGTGGTAACTGTTTTGTCTGTGAGTCCATCTGTGTTGTTGTCTGTAGATGTTTTTGGGTTGCTTGTGGGGCTTGTTGTACTTGAGGTAAAACTGGAGTTGGAGAGGCAGTGGAAGAAGGCTGAGTTGGGTTTGTATCATTATATGCAATCAGCAGGGCCTCTGTACGTTCAATAACGTCCTGTGTGATGTGGGGTAAATTCTTTTTAGCCCAACGTGTGCCACCTGGAAGGCTGTTCTCCATTCTGCAGGTAAGTCCGTTTTTAGTTTATCCAACAAGCTTTCAAGTAGTGTGTTGTAATGATCTGCTAGTATTACCAGGGTGGTGTGTGCCCAGTTTTTAGCATTGCCCACTATGCAGTCATTAGTGTGTGTGGTTGGAGATGCCGGTTTAATTAAATTGGACAGTGTGTCCTCCATCCGTAAAATTGTTCGTGGTTGTGGTTTTCCTGGTGCTGGGGTAACGTTTTGTAAATGGTGAACAGTTTTGAGAATTTTGTGCAGCAAGCGGACTGTTTTGCCAAATTGATTATTCCCAGGTTGGTATTGGTTACGTGTAACCGTGGACCTCGTGTATTCTGTCTATGAGGTCTGTAGGAACCCCGTTGAGGACCCTCGCCATAATTTCCAGCATGGGACCAAAACTGGGGTTGTGGATAGCGTGGGCCAGCAGTCGAGTGAGGCACGGGCTGGTTAGGTTGAGGTAAGAAAAACCGTCTCCGTGGGGAGAACGGTGGTGCACTGGCCCTCCCCCAGTCGCTGGTAACCACAGTTCGTGTCCCGTTGACCCGCTCTCGGCGTCTGCCTGAGCGGACAACGGTCCAGTCATTCTCCATATGGTAAGTATGGTAAGTACCTTATTTTTTATCTATAATTTTTTATTCTTTTTGTTTTTAATTGTTTTTGTTTTTTTAATTTTTGTAGAAAATAAATTGTTTTTGATAATTGAAATAAAAGATAACGTGTTTGTGTTTAAAAATAAAATTCCAAATGTAAAAATAATATGTGCCGTGACAACGCTTTCAACCTTTTCCAGGTCTTCTTCAGGTCTGGCACATGTAGAACAAATAAAAGAAAAGTATGAAAAACAACAGCGCTCTATGCGGTCAGTTGTTGCTCCTTCAAGGTCTGAGTGAGAATGAGCCTGTGACAGAGGGAGCTCCTATTTATCTCCTGTGGGCGGGCCTATTTTGCCTGTGGCTTTGCCCGGACATGTTCTGAAGCCAATGTGTTTGAATTGGGGATTGAAAAACCCTGTTAAATTAAGACTTTTTTAAGCTTCCATTTGCTTAGTATGGATCTTATATGTATGTATTTTAATTCTTCAGTGTGTATAATTTTTATGATGGATATTAAATGGATTTACTTGTTTTAAATTTTAGCCTAATAATTATTTTATGGATTACTTGTTTTTAAATTTTGCCTAATAAATTTTTATGAATTTACTTGTTTTAAATTTTGCCTATTAAATTATTTATGGATTTTCCTTGTGTTTTAATTGTATTACAATTTTTAAACTTGATATTAAATTATATCCCACATGAAGCTATTTAGTTGTAAGTATTTTTTATGTGCAAGGGTTGGTTAGGGTTAAGTGCAAGGGTTGGTTAGGGTTAAGTGCAAGGGTTGGTTAGGGTTAAGTGCAAGGGTTGGTTAGGGTTAAGTGCAAGGGTTGGTTAGGGTTAAGTGCAAGGGTTGGTTAGGGTTAAGTGCAAGGGTTGGTTAGGGTTAAGTGCAAGGGTTGGTTAGGGTTAAGTGCAAGGGTTGGTTAGGGTTAAGTGCAAGGGTTGGTTAGGGTTAAGTGCAAGGGTTGGTTAGGGTTAAGTGCAAGGGTTGGTTAGGGTTAAGTGCAAGGGTTGGTTAGGGTTAAGTGCAAGGGTTGGTTAGGGTTAAGTGCAAGGGTTGGTTAGGGTTAAGTGCAAGGGTTGGTTAGGGTTAAGTGCAAGGGTTGGTTAGGGTTAAGTGCAAGGGTTGGTTAGGGTTAAGTGCAAGGGTTGGTTAGGGTTAAGTGCAAGGGTTGGTTAGGGTTAAGTGCAAGGGTTGGTTAGGGTTAAGTGCAAGGGTTGGTTAGGGTTAAGTGCAAGGGTTGGTTAGGGTTAAGTGCAAGGGTTGGTTAGGTTAAGTGCAAGGGTTGGTTAGGGTTAAGTGCAAGGGTTGGTTAGGGTTAAGTGCAAGGGTTGGTTAGGGTTAAGTGCAAGGGTTGGTTAGGGTTAAGTGCAAGGGTTGGTTAGGGTTAAGTGCAAGGGTTGGTTAGGGTTAAGTGCAAGGGTTGGTTAGGGTTAAGTGCAAGGGTTGGTTAGGGTTAAGTGCAAGGGTTGGTTAGGGTTAAGTGCAAGGGTTGGTTAGGGTTAAGTGCAAGGGTTGGTTAGGGTTAAGTGCAAGGGTTGGTTAGGGTTAAGTGCAAGGGTTGGTTAGGGTTAAGTGCAAGGGTTGGTTAGGGTTAAGTGCAAGGGTTGGTTAGGGTTAAGTGCAAGGGTTGGTTAGGGTTAAGTGCAAGGGTTGGTTAGGGTTAAGTGCAAGGGTTGGTTAGGGTTAAGTGCAAGGGTTGGTTAGGGTTAAGTGCAAGGGTTGGTTAGGGTTAAGTGCAAGGGTTGGTTAGGGTTAAGTGCAAGGGTTGGTTAGGGTTAAGTGCAAGGGTTGGTTAGGGTTAAGTGCAAGGGTTGGTTAGGGTTAAGTGCAAGGGTTGGTTAGGGTTAAGTGCAAGGGTTGGTTAGGGTTAAGTGCAAGGGTTGGTTAGGGTTAAGTGCAAGGGTTGGTTAGGGTTAAGTGCAAGGGTTGGTTAGGGTTAAGTGCAAGGGTTGGTTAGGGTTAAGTGCAAGGGTTGGTTAGGGTTAAGTGCAAGGGTTGGTTAGGGTTAAGTGCAAGGGTTGGTTAGGGTTAAGTGCAAGGGTTGGTTAGGGTTAAGTGCAAGGGTTGGTTAGGGTTAAGTGCAAGGGTTGGTTAGGGTTAAGTGCAAGGGTTGGTTAGGGTTAAGTGCAAGGGTTGGTTAGGGTTAAGTGCAAGGGTTGGTTAGGGTTAAGTGCAAGGGTTGGTTAGGGTTAAGTGCAAGGGTTGGTTAGGGTTAAGTGCAAGGGTTGGTTAGGGTTAAGTGCAAGGGTTGGTTAGGGTTAAGTGCAAGGGTTGGTTAGGGTTAAGTGCAAGGGTTGGTTAGGGTTAAGTGCAAGGGTTGGTTAGGGTTAAGTGCAAGGGTTGGTTAGGGTTAAGTGCAAGGGTTGGTTAGGGTTAAGTGCAAGGGTTGGTTAGGGTTAAGTGCAAGGGTTGGTTAGGGTTAAGTGCAAGGGTTGGTTAGGGTTAAGTGCAAGGGTTGGTTAGGGTTAAGTGCAAGGGTTGGTTAGGGTTAAGTGCAAGGGTTGGTTAGGGTTAAGTGCAAGGGTTGGTTAGGGTTAAGTGCAAGGGTTGGTTAGGGTTAAGTGCAAGGGTTGGTTAGGGTTAAGTGCAAGGGTTGGTTAGGGTTAAGTGCAAGGGTTGGTTAGGGTTAAGTGCAAGGGTTGGTTAGGGTTAAGTGCAAGGGTTGGTTAGGGTTAAGTGCAAGGGTTGGTTAGGGTTAAGTGCAAGGGTTGGTTAGGGTTAAGTGCAAGGGTTGGTTAGGGTTAAGTGCAAGGGTTGGTTAGGGTTAAGTGCAAGGGTTGGTTAGGGTTAAGTGCAAGGGTTGGTTAGGGTTAAGTGCAAGGGTTGGTTAGGGTTAAGTGCAAGGGTTGGTTAGGGTTAAGTGCAAGGGTTGGTTAGGGTTAAGTGCAAGGGTTGGTTAGGTTAAGTGCAAGGGTTGGTTAGGGTTAAGTGCAAGGGTTGGTTAGGGTTAAGTGCAAGGGTTGGTTAGGGTTAAGTGCAAGGGTTGGTTAGGGTTAAGTGCAAGGGTTGGTTAGGTTAAGTGCAAGGGTTGGTTAGGGTTAAGTGCAAGGGTTGGTTAGGTTAAGTGCAAGGGTTGGTTAGGTTAAGTGCAAGGGTTGGTTAGGGTTAAGTGCAAGGGTTGGTTAGGGTTAAGTGCAAGGGTTGGTTAGGGTTAAGTGCAAGGGTTGGTTAGGTTAAGTGCAAGGGTTGGTTAGGGTTAAGTGCAAGGGTTGGTTAGGGTTAAGTGCAAGGGTTGGTTAGGGTTAAGTGCAAGGGTTGGTTAGGGTTAAGTGCAAGGGTTGGTTAGGGTTAAGTGCAAGGGTTGGTTAGGGTTAAGTGCAAGGGTTGGTTAGGTTAAGTGCAAGGGTTGGTTAGGGTTAAGTGCAAGGGTTGGTTAGGGTTAAGTGCAAGGGTTGGTTAGGGTTAAGTGCAAGGGTTGGTTAGGTTAAGTGCAAGGGTTGGTTAGGTTAAGTGCAAGTGCAAGGGTTGGTTAGGGTTAAGTGCAAGGGTTGGTTAGGTTAAGTGCAAGGGTTGGTTAGGTTAAGTGCAAGGGTTGGTTAGGGTTAAGTGCAAGGGTTGGTTAGGGTTAAGTGCAAGGGTTGGTTAGGGTTAAGTGCAAGGGTTGGTTAGGGTTAAGTGCAAGGGTTGGTTAGGGTTAAGTGCAAGGGTTGGTTAGGGTTAAGTGCAAGGGTTGGTTAGGGTTAAGTGCAAGGGTTGGTTAGGGTTAAGTGCAAGGGTTGGTTAGGGTTAAGTGCAAGGGTTGGTTAGGGTTAAGTGCAAGGGTTGGTTAGGGTTAAGTGCAAGGGTTGGTTAGGGTTAAGTGCAAGGGTTGGTTAGGGTTAAGTGCAAGGGTTGGTTAGGGTTAAGTGCAAGGGTTGGTTAGGGTTAAGTGCAAGGGTTGGTTAGGGTTAAGTGCAAGGGTTGGTTAGGGTTAAGTGCAAGGGTTGGTTAGGGTTAAGTGCAAGGGTTGGTTAGGGTTAAGTGCAAGGGTTGGTTAGGGTTAAGTGCAAGGGTTGGTTAGGGTTAAGTGCAAGGGTTGGTTAGGGTTAAGTGCAAGGGTTGGTTAGGGTTAAGTGCAAGGGTTGGTTAGGGTTAAGTGCAAGGGTTGGTTAGGGTTAAGTGCAAGGGTTGGTTAGGGTTAAGTGCAAGGGTTGGTTAGGGTTAAGTGCAAGGGTTGGTTAGGGTTAAGTGCAAGGGTTGGTTAGGGTTAAGTGCAAGGGTTGGTTAGGGTTAAGTGCAAGGGTTGGTTAGGGTTAAGTGCAAGGGTTGGTTAGGTTAAGTGCAAGGGTTGGTTAGGGTTAAGTGCAAGGGTTGGTTAGGGTTAAGTGCAAGGGTTGGTTAGGGTTAAGTGCAAGGGTTGGTTAGGGTTAAGTGCAAGGGTTGGTTAGGGTTAAGTGCAAGGGTTGGTTAGGGTTAAGTGCAAGGGTTGGTTAGGGTTAAGTGCAAGGGTTGGTTAGGGTTAAGTGCAAGGGTTGGTTAGGGTTAAGTGCAAGGGTTGGTTAGGGTTAAGTGCAAGGGTTGGTTAGGGTTAAGTGCAAGGGTTGGTTAGGGTTAAGTGCAAGGGTTGGTTAGGTTAAGTGCAAGGGTTGGTTAGGTTAAGTGCAAGGGTTGGTTAGGTTAAGTGCAAGGGTTGGTTAGGGTTAAGTGCAAGGGTTGGTTAGGTTAAGTGCAAGGGTTGGTTAGGGTTAAGTGCAAGGGTTGGTTAGGTTAAGTGCAAGGGTTGGTTAGGTTAAGTGCAAGGGTTGGTTAGGGTTAAGTGCAAGGGTTGGTTAGGGTTAAGTGCAAGGGTTGGTTAGGTTAAGTGCAAGGGTTGGTTAGGTTAAGTGCAAGGGTTGGTTAGGTTAAGTGCAAGGGTTGGTTAGGTTAAGTGCAAGGGTTGGTTAGGGTTAAGTGCAAGGGTTGGTTAGGTTAAGTGCAAGGGTTGGTTAGGTTAAGTGCAAGGGTTGGTTAGGTTAAGTGCAAGGGTTGGTTAGGTTAAGTGCAAGGGTTGGTTAGGGTTAAGTGCAAGGGTTGGTTAGGGTTAAGTGCAAGGGTTGGTTAGGGTTAAGTGCAAGGGTTGGTTAGGGTTAAGTGCAAGGGTTGGTTAGGGTTAAGTGCAAGGGTTGGTTAGGGTTAAGTGCAAGGGTTGGTTAGGGTTAAGTGCAAGGGTTGGTTAGGGTTAAGTGCAAGGTTGGTTAGGGTTAAGTGCAAGGGTTGGTTAGGGTTAAGTGCAAGGGTTGGTTAGGGTTAAGTGCAAGGGTTGGTTAGGGTTAAGTGCAAGGGTTGGTTAGGGTTAAGTGCAAGGGTTGGTTAGGGTTAAGTGCAAGGGTTGGTTAGGGTTAAGTGCAAGGGTTGGTTAGGGTTAAGTGCAAGGGTTGGTTAGGTTAAGTGCAAGGGTTGGTTAGGGTTAAGTGCAAGGGTTGGTTAGGTTAAGTGCAAGGGTTGGTTAGGGTTAAGTGCAAGGGTTGGTTAGGGTTAAGTGCAAGGGTTGGTTAGGGTTAAGTGCAAGGGTTGGTTAGGGTTAAGTGCAAGGGTTGGTTAGGGTTAAGTGCAAGGGTTGGTTAGGGTTAAGTGCAAGGGTTGGTTAGGGTTAAGTGCAAGGGTTGGTTAGGGTTAAGTGCAAGGGTTGGTTAGGGTTAAGTGCAAGGGTTGGTTAGGGTTAAGTGCAAGGGTTGGTTAGGGTTAAGTGCAAGGGTTGGTTAGGGTTAAGTGCAAGGGTTGGTTAGGGTTAAGTGCAAGGGTTGGTTAGGGTTAAGTGCAAGGGTTGGTTAGGGTTAAGTGCAAGGGTTGGTTAGGGTTAAGTGCAAGGGTTGGTTAGGGTTAAGTGCAAGGGTTGGTTAGGGTTAAGTGCAAGGGTTGGTTAGGGTTAAGTGCAAGGGTTGGTTAGGGTTAAGTGCAAGGGTTGGTTAGGGTTAAGTGCAAGGGTTGGTTAGGGTTAAGTGCAAGGGTTGGTTAGGGTTAAGTGCAAGGGTTGGTTAGGGTTAAGTGCAAGGGTTGGTTAGGGTTAAGTGCAAGGGTTGGTTAGGGTTAAGTGCAAGGGTTGGTTAGGGTTAAGTGCAAGGGTTGGTTAGGGTTAAGTGCAAGGGTTGGTTAGGGTTAAGTGCAAGGGTTGGTTAGGGTTAAGTGCAAGGGTTGGTTAGGGTTAAGTGCAAGGGTTGGTTAGGGTTAAGTGCAAGGGTTGGTTAGGGTTAAGTGCAAGGGTTGGTTAGGGTTAAGTGCAAGGGTTGGTTAGGGTTAAGTGCTTAGGGTTAAGTGCAAGGGTTGGTTAGGGTTAAGTGCAAGGGTTGGTTAGGGTTAAGTGCAAGGGTTGGTTAGGGTTAAGTGCAAGGGTTGGTTAGGGTTAAGTGCAAGGGTTGGTTAGGGTTAAGTGCAAGGGTTGGTTAGGGTTAAGTGCAAGGGTTGGTTAGGGTTAAGTAAAAATAATATGTGCCGTGACAACGTTTCAACCTTTTCCAGGTCTTCTTCAGGTCTGGCACATGTAGAACAAATAAAAAGAAAAGTATGAAAAACAACAGCGGCTCTATGCGGTCAGTTGTTGCTCCTTCGAAGGTCTGAGTGAGAATGAGCCTGTGACAGAGGGAGCTCCTATTTATCTCCTGTGGGCGGGGCCTATTTTGCCTGTGGCTTTGCCCGGACATGTTCTGAAGCCAATGTGTTTGAATTGGGGATTGAAAAACCCTGTTAAATTAAGACTTTTTTAAGCTTCCATTTGCTTAGTATGGATCTTATATGTATGTATTTTAATTCTTCAGTGTGTATAATTTTTATGATGGATATTAAATGGATTTACTTGTTTTAAATTTTAGCCTAATAATTATTTTATGGATTACTTGTTTTTAAATTTTGCCTAATAAATTTTTATGAATTTACTTGTTTTAAATTTTGCCTATTAAATTATTTATGGATTTTCCTTGTGTTTTAATTGTATTACAATTTTTAAACTTGATATTAAATTATATCCCACATGAAGCTATTTAGTTGTAAGTATTTTTTATGTATTGGGTTTTTATTCTGTTTGGGTTTAATTAATTGTGTTAGGGTTAATTAATTGTCAGCCCTCCTGGTCTGGTTAGGGTTAGGGCTACATAAGGAATGGTTAAGGTTAGGGTATGGTTCAGGTTAAGTTTAGGTTTCTAATTTCCCTGGTTAAGGTTAGGGCTATATAAAATAGGGTTAAGGTTAGGTTTAGTAGGGTTAGGTAGGAAATTATATTGATTATTGTTCTAATATTTTTTTGATTTTGTTACTATGATTATCTAAGTGTTTTTGGACCCTTTCTAATTTTAGTACCGATGACCCTCCTCCTCCGTGAGTTAGGACTAGGAGATAATGTGGACTGTTTCAGGTCCTCCTCAATCGGGAATCCCTTATTTGTTGTGGTTGGTGGACCAAATCAATCATTTGATTCTCATCCCTTAGGACCTTTCTGGGTGCCGGGTAGAAGTCAATTGAGTCTTAATGTTTAAGACCGAATCCTGTAACCATTCAAGTGGGTCTTGAGACTGTACAGCTGCTTGTTGGGCTTGTTCTGGTGAAGAACTATTTTGTTCTTCATTTGTTTCTTTATTACAAGAATTTTTCGAACCCCCAATGGCAAAAGTGAATAACCCTGGCGTTGGGGAAGTTGGTCTGGGGCTTAACTGGTATACAACGGGCTGGAGCAGGTTTTGTTTATTCTTCTTCCGCTCTGTTGGGGCTGGAGGGGTCACCATGGTTGAAGTTTCCACATACGTCCTTTGTGTGTGTTGTAGTGGTAACTGTTTTGTCTGTGAGTCCATCTGTGTTGTTGTCTGTAGATGTTTTTGGGTTGCTTGTGGGGCTTGTTGTACTTGAGGTAAAACTGGAGTTGGAGAGGCAGTGGAAGAAGGCTGAGTTGGGTTTGTATCATTATATGCAATCAGCAGGGCCTCTGTACGCTCAATAACGCCCTGTGTGATGTGGGGTAAATTCTTTTAGCCCAACGTGTGGCCACCTGGAAGGCTGTTCTCCATTCTGCAGGTAAGTCCGTTTTTAGTTTATCCAACAAGCTTTCAAGTAGTGTGTTGTAATGATCTGCTAGTATTACCAGGGTGGTGTGTGCCCAGTTTTTAGCATTGCCCACTATGCAGTCATTAGTGTGTGTGGTTGGAGATGCCGGTTTAATTAAATTGGACAGTGTGTCCTCCATCCGTAAAATTGTTCGTGGTTGTGGTTTTCCTGGTGCTGGGGTAACGTTTTGTAAATGGTGAACAGTTTTGAGAATTTTGTGCAGCAAGCGGACTGTTTTGCCAAATTGATTATTCCCAGGTTGGTATTGGTTACGTGTAACCGTGGACCTCGTGTATTCTGTCTATGAGGTCTGTAGGAACCCGTTGAGGACCTCGCCATAATTTCCAGCATGGGACCAAAACTGGGGTTGTGGATAGCGTGGGCCAGCAGTCGAGTGAGGCACGGGCTGGTTAGGGTTAAGTGCAAGGGTTGGTTAGGGTTAAGTGCAAGGGTTGGTTAGGGTTAAGTGCAAGGGTTGGTTAGGGTTAAGTGCAAGGGTTGGTTAGGGTTAAGTGCAAGGGTTGGTTAGGGTTAAGTGCAAGGGTTGGTTAGGGTTAAGTGCAAGGGTTGGTTAGGGTTAAGTGCAAGGGTTGGTTAGGGTTAAGTGCAAGGGTTGGTTAGGGTTAAGTGCAAGGGTTGGTTAGGGTTAAGTGCAAGGGTTGGTTAGGGTTAAGTGCAAGGGTTGGTTAGGGTTAAGTGCAAGGGTTGGTTAGGGTTAAGTGCAAGGGTTGGTTAGGGTTAAGTGCAAGGGTTGGTTAGGGTTAAGTGCAAGGGTTGGTTAGGGTTAAGTGCAAGGGTTGGTTAGGGTTAAGTGCAAGGGTTGGTTAGGGTTAAGTGCAAGGGTTGGTTAGGGTTAAGTGCAAGGGTTGGTTAGGTTAAGTGCAAGGGTTGGTTAGGGTTAAGTGCAAGGGTTGGTTAGGGTTAAGTGCAAGGGTTGGTTAGGGTTAAGTGCAAGGGTTGGTTAGGGTTAAGTGCAAGGGTTGGTTAGGGTTAAGTGCAAGGGTTGGTTAGGGTTAAGTGCAAGGGTTGGTTAGGGTTAAGTGCAAGGGTTGGTTAGGGTTAAGTGCAAGGGTTGGTTAGGGTTAAGTGCAAGGGTTGGTTAGGGTTAAGTGCAAGGGTTGGTTAGGGTTAAGTGCAAGGGTTGGTTAGGGTTAAGTGCAAGGGTTGGTTAGGGTTAAGTGCAAGGGTTGGTTAGGGTTAAGTGCAAGGGTTGGTTAGGGTTAAGTGCAAGGGTTGGTTAGGGTTAAGTGCAAGGGTTAGGTTAAGTGCAAGGGTTGGTTAGGGTTAAGTGCAAGGGTTGGTTAGGGTTAAGTGCAAGGGTTGGTTAGGGTTAAGTGCAAGGGTTGGTTAGGGTTAAGTGCAAGGGTTGGTTAGGGTTAAGTGCAAGGGTTGGTTAGGGTTAAGTGCAAGGGTTGGTTAGGGTTAAGTGCAAGGGTTGGTTAGGGTTAAGTGCAAGGGTTGGTTAGGGTTAAGTGCAAGGGTTGGTTAGGGTTAAGTGGGTTGGTTAGGGTTAAGTGCAAGGGTTGGTTAGGGTTAAGTGCAAGGGTTGGTTAGGGTTAAGTGCAAGGGTTGGTTAGGGTTAAGTGCAAGGGTTGGTTAGGGTTAAGTGCAAGGGTTGGTTAGGGTTAAGTGCAAGGGTTGGTTAGGGTTAAGTGCAAGGGTTGGTTAGGGTTAAGTGCAAGGGTTGGTTAGGGTTAAGTGCAAGGGTTGGTTAGGGTTAAGTGCAAGGGTTGGTTAGGGTTAAGTGCAAGGGTTGGTTAGGGTTAAGTGCAAGGGTTGGTTAGGGTTAAGTGCAAGGGTTGGTTAGGGTTAAGTGCAAGGGTTGGTTAGGGTTAAGTGCAAGGGTTGGTTAGGGTTAAGTGCAAGGGTTGGTTAGGGTTAAGTGCAAGGGTTGGTTAGGGTTAAGTGCAAGGGTTGGTTAGGGTTAAGTGCAAGGGTTGGTTAGGGTTAAGTGCAAGGGTTGGTTAGGGTTAAGTGCAAGGGTTGGTTAGGGTTAAGTGCAAGGGTTGGTTAGGGTTAAGTGCAAGGGTTGGTTAGGGTTAAGTGCAAGGGTTGGTTAGGGTTAAGTGCAAGGGTTGGTTAGGGTTAAGTGCAAGGGTTGGTTAGGGTTAAGTGCAAGGGTTGGTTAGGGTTAAGTGCAAGGGTTGGTTAGGGTTAAGTGCAAGGGTTGGTTAGGGTTAAGTGCAAGGGTTGGTTAGGGTTAAGTGCAAGGGTTGGTTAGGGTTAAGTGCAAGGGTTGGTTAGGGTTAAGTGCAAGGGTTGGTTAGGGTTAAGTGCAAGGGTTGGTTAGGGTTAAGTGCAAGGGTTGGTTAGGGTTAAGTGCAAGGGTTGGTTAGGGTTAAGTGCAAGGGTTGGTTAGGGTTAAGTGCAAGGTTGGTTAGGGTTAAGTGCAAGGGTTGGTTAGGGTTAAGTGCAAGGGTTGGTTAGGGTTAAGTGCAAGGGTTGGTTAGGGTTAAGTGCAAGGGTTGGTTAGGGTTAAGTGCAAGGGTTGGTTAGGGTTAAGTGCAAGGGTTGGTTAGGGTTAAGTGCAAGGGTTGGTTAGGGTTAAGTGCAAGGGTTGGTTAGGGTTAAGTGCAAGGGTTGGTTAGGGTTAAGTGCAAGGGTTGGTTAGGGTTAAGTGCAAGGGTTGGTTAGGGTTAAGTGCAAGGGTTGGTTAGGGTTAAGTGCAAGGGTTGGTTAGGGTTAAGTGCAAGGGTTGGTTAGGGTTAGTGCAAGGGTTGGTTAGGGTTAAGTGCAAGGGTTGGTTAGGGTTAAGTGCAAGGGTTGGTTAGGGTTAAGTGCAAGGGTTGGTTATTAGTTAGGGTTAAGTGCTTGGTTAGGGTTAAGTGCAAGGGTTGGTTGGGGTTAAGTGCAAGGGTTGGTTAGGGTTAAGTGCTAGGGTTAAGTGCAAGGGTTGGTTAGGGTTAAGTGCAAGGGTTGGTTAGGGTTAAGTAGGGTTAGGTAGGAAATTATATTGATTATTGTTCTAATATTTTTTTGATTTTGTTACTATGATTATCTAAGTGTTTTTGGACCCTTTCTAATTTTAGTACCGATGACCCTCCTCCTCCGTGAGTTAGGACTAGGAGATAATGTGGACTGTTTCAGGTCCTCCTCAATCGGGGAATCCCTTATTTGTTGTGGTTGGTGGACCAAATCAATCATTTGATTCTCATCCCTTAGGACCTTTCTGGGTGCCGGGTAGAAGTCAATTGAGTCTTAATGTTTAAGACCGAATCCTGTAACCATTCAAGTGGGTCTTGAGACTGTACAGCTGCTTGTTGGGCTTGTTCTGGTGAAGAACTATTTTGTTCTTCATTTGTTTCTTTATTACAAGAATTTTTTCGAACCCCCAATGGCAAAAGTGAATAACCCTGGCGTTGGGGAAGTTGGTCTGGGGCTTAACTGGTATACAACGGGCTGGAGCAGGTTTTTGTTTATTCTTCTTCCGCTCTGTTGGGGCTGGAGGGGTCACCATGGTTGAAGTTTCCACATACGTCCTTTGTGTGTGTTGTAGTGGTAACTGTTTTGTCTGTGAGTCCATCTGTGTTGTTGTCTGTAGATGTTTTTGGGTTGCTTGTGGGGCTTGTTGTACTTGAGGTAAAACTGGAGTTGGAGAGGCAGTGGAAGAAGGCTGAGTTGGGTTTGTATCATTATATGCAATCAGCAGGGCCTCTGTACGTTCAATAACGTCCTGTGTGATGTGGGGTAAATTCTTTTAGCCCAACGTGTGGCCACCTGGAAGGCTGTTCTCCATTCTGCAGGTAAGTCCGTTTTTAGTTTATCCAACAAGCTTTCAAGTAGTGTGTTGTAATGATCTGCTAGTATTACCAGGGTGGTGTGTGCCCAGTTTTTAGCATTGCCCACTATGCAGTCATTAGTGTGTGTGGTTGGAGATGCCGGTTTAATTAAATTGGACAGTGTGTCCTCCATCCGTAAAATTGTTCGTGGTTGTGGTTTTCCTGGTGCTGGGGTAACGTTTTGTAAATGGTGAACAGTTTTGAGAATTTTGTGCAGCAAGCGGACTGTTTTGCCAAATTGATTATTCCCAGGTTGGTATTGGTTACGTGTAACCGTGGACCTCGTGTATTCTGTCTATGAGGTCTGTAGGAACCCCGTTGAGGACCCTCGCCATAATTTCCAGCATGGGACCAAAACTGGGGTTGTGGATAGCGTGGGCCAGCAGTCGAGTGAGGCACGGGCTGGTTAGGTTGAGGTAAGAAAAACCGTCTCCGTGGGGAGAACGGTGGTGCACTGGCCCTCCCCCAGTCGCTGGTAACCACAGTTCGTGTCCCGTTGACCCGCTCTCGGCGTCCTGCCTGAGCGGACAACGGTCCAGTCATTCTCCATATGGTAAGTATGGTAAGTACCTTATTTTTTATCTATAATTTTTTTATTCTTTTTTGTTTTTAATTGTTTTTTTGTTTTTTTAATTTTTTGTAGAAAATAAATTGTTTTTGATAATTGAAATAAAAGATAACGTGTTTGTGTTTAAAAATAAAATTCGTCAAATGTAAAAATAATATGTGCCGTGACAACGTTTCAACCTTTTCCAGGTCTTCTTCAGGTCTGGCACATGTAGAACAAATAAAAAGAAAAGTATGAAAAACAACAGCGGCTCTATGCGGTCAGTTGTTGCTCCTTCGAAGGTCTGAGTGAGAATGAGCCTGTGACAGAGGGAGCTCCTATTTATCTCCTGTGGGCGGGGCCTATTTTGCCTGTGGCTTTGCCCGGACATGTTCTGAAGCCAATGTGTTTGAATTGGGGATTGAAAAACCCTGTTAAATTAAGACTTTTTTAAGCTTCCATTTGCTTAGTATGGATCTTATATGTATGTATTTTAATTCTTCAGTGTGTATAATTTTTATGATGGATATTAAATGGATTTACTTGTTTTAAATTTTAGCCTAATAATTATTTTATGGATTACTTGTTTTTAAATTTTGCCTAATAAATTTTTATGAATTTACTTGTTTTAAATTTTGCCTATTAAATTATTTATGGATTTTCCTTGTGTTTTAATTGTATTACAATTTTTAAACTTGATATTAAATTATATCCCACATGAAGCTATTTAGTTGTAAGTATTTTTTATGTATTGGGTTTTTATTCTGTTTGGGTTTAATTAATTGTGTTAGGGTTAATTAATTGTCAGCCCTCCTGGTCTGGTTAGGTTAGGGCTACATAAGGAATGGTTAAGGTTAAGTGCAAGGGTTGGTTAGGGTTAAGTGCAAGGGTTGGTTAGGGTTAAGTGCAAGGGTTGGTTAGGGTTAAGTGCAAGGGTTGGTTAGGGTTAAGTGCAAGGGTTGGTTAGGGTTAAGTGCAAGGGTTGGTTAGGGTTAAGTGCAAGGGTTGGTTAGGGTTAAGTGCAAGGGTTGGTTAGGGTTAAGTGCAAGGGTTGGTTAGGGTTAAGTGCAAGGGTTGGTTAGGGTTAAGTGCCAAGGGTTGGTTAGGGTTAAGTGCAAGGGTTGGTTAGGGTTAAGTGCAAGGGTTGGTTAGGGTTAAGTGCAAGGGTTGGTTAGGGTTAAGTGCAAGGGTTGGTTAGGGTTAAGTGCAAGGGTTGGTTAGGGTTAAGTGCAAGGGTTGGTTAGGGTTAAGTGCAAGGGTTGGTTAGGGTTAAGTGCAAGGGTTGGTTAGGGTTAAGTGCAAGGGTTGGTTAGGGTTAAGTGCAAGGGTTGGTTAGGGTTAAGTGCAAGGG
>JALDNG010001613.1:0-10000 GCA_024349245.1 Neodontobutis hainanensis
AATATAAACTTAGATCTTATTTTGTTATAGGTTTTAGTTCATGTTTAATGGAAACGGAGAGCACTTCTATGTCTCACAATAAGAATGACAATGATGTAAAACAGATGTTTGCTAGATTTAGATTTATTAAAGGGCTTGTCTTGCAAAATTTATGATTCTCTCTGCTTGACTACAATTTGGCCGAGGATGGGATCAGCATGTAAATCCACTGGTAAGACGAGTATTTCTGTTATATTAGTGCATGTAGCTAATGTAAGTACTTAGTGGGCAAAGAGATCCTAGATGTGGTTGTTTCTTTTATAATCATAACACTAATCATATGTAAAATGTACTATTCTGTACGCTTATCAGTGAAGAAAATTGTATGAAACCTAAAATGAACAATTGCCATGGAGTCCGTGGAGTGGAAGTGGGAAGTGTGGCAGACGAGAGGACACTGAGAGAGAGAGTGCAGAGAAGAGAGAGCAGGAGAGAGAGGAGGCGGAGACTGAACAGGTCAGGTACACAAACACACATAAACACACACATACACACACACACAAAACACACATAAACACACACATAAGCACACAAACACACACAAACACACACACACAAACATAAGCACACAAACACACACAAACACACACACAAACACACACATACACACACAAACACACACACATACACACACAAACAAACACACATAAACACATACACATAAGCACACAAACACACACAAACACACATAAACACACACAAACACACATACACACACATACACACACAAACAAACACACATAAACACACACATAAGCACACAAACACACACAAACACACACAAACACACATACACACACATAAGCACACAAACACACACAAACACACACATACACACACAAACACACACACAAACAGACACAAACAGACACAAACACCAACATAAACACACACAAACACACACATACACAAACACACAAAACACACACAAACACACACAAACACACATAAACACACACATACACACACATACACACATAAACACACATACACACACATAAGCACACAAACACACACAAACACACACACAAACACACACATACACACACAAACACACACATACACACAAACAAACACACATAAACACACACATAAGCACACAAACACACACAAACACACACAAACACACACATACACACACAAACAAACACATAAACACACACATAAGCACACAAACACACACAAACACACACAATACACACACACATAAGCACACAACACACACAAACACACACATACACACACAAACACACACATACACACACAACACACACACAAACACAGACAAACACACACAAACACACATAAACACACACAAACACACACATACACAAACACACAAAACACACACAAACACACACAAACACACATAAACACACACATACACACACATACACACATAAACACACATACACACACATAAGCACACAAACACACACAAAGACAAACACATACACACACATACACACATAAGCACACAAACACACACAAACACACACAAACACACACATACACACACAAACACACACATACACACACAAACAAACACACATAAACACACACATAAGCACACAAACACACACAAACACACATAAACACACACAAACACACACATACACACACAACAAACACACATAAACACACACATAAGCACACAAACACACACAAACACACACACATAAGCACACAAACACACACAACACACACAAACACACACAAACACACACATAAGCACACAAACACACACAAACACACACATACACACACAAACACACACATACACACACAAACACACACAAACACACACACAAACACAGACAAACACACACAACACACACATACACAAACACACAAAACACACACAAACACACACAAACACACATAAACACACACATACACACACATACACACACATAAACACACATACACACACATAATCACACAAACACACACAAACATATACACACACATACACACACATAAGCACACATTCACACACAAACACACACACAAACACACATATACACACACATAAGCACGCAAACGCTCACAAACACACACATACACACACAAACAAACACAAACAAACACATAAACACACACACAAACACACACATTTACACACAAACACACACAAATTCACACATACACACACAAACACACACATACACACACATACACACAAACACACACAAACACACACATAAGCACACATAAACACACACAAACACACACATACACACACAAACACACACAACACACACATACACAAACACACAAAACACACACAAACACACACAAACACACACATACACAAACACACAAAACACACACAAACACACACATACACACATAAACACACATACACACATAAGCACACAAACACACATACACACACAATCACACAAACACACACAAACATATACACACACATACACACACATAAGCACACATTCACACACAAACACACACACAAACAAACACATATACACACATAAGCACGCAAACGCACACAAACACACACATACACACACAAACAAACACACACAAACACACATAAACACACACACAAACACACACACACACAAACACACACACAAATTCACACATACACACAAACACACACATACACACACATACACACAAACACACAAACACACACATAAGCACACATAAACACACACAAACACACACATACACACACAAACACACATAAACACACACAAACACACACAAACACACACACATACACACATACACAAACACACACAAACACACAAACACACATAAACACACATATACACACACATAAGCACACAAACACACACAAACACACATAAACACACACACATACACACACAAACACGCACACAAACACACATAGACACACATAAGCACACAATCACACATAAACACACACAATCACACACATACACACACAAACACACACATACACACACAAACACACACAAACACACACATACACACACAAAACACACAAACACATAAAAACACACACAAACACACATACACACACAAACACACACATACACACACAAACACACACAAACACACATATAAGCACACACAATCACACACATACACACACAAACACACACAAACACAGACATACACACACAAAACACACACATAAGCACACATAAACACACACAAACACACACATACACACACAAACACACATAAACACACACACAAACACACACATATACACACACATAAGCACACAAACACACATAAACACACATAAACACACACACATACACACACACAAACACGCTCAACTCAACTCAAAAACATCGAAACGCGAAAAGGGATTAAAATAAAGAAAAGAGGTTCAAGAGGAGGAGTGAGAGAAAGACTGAGGAGGCGCGGCAGGAGACATCCCCTACCGGTAATAACTTTCTCTAATGTTCGCTCTTTGAGCAACAAGATGAATGAACTGACCGCTAAAGTACAATACGATAATGAGTTCCGACAGAGTAATCTTATCTGTTTTACGGAAAGCTGGTTGAAAGAGGAGACGTCAGACCCCAATCTACTGGGTTATACACTTATTCGGGCCGATAGAGACATTAATTCGTCTCGAAAATCTATTGGAGGTGGTTTGTGTGTCTATATGGACACACGTTGGGCTACCAAGTACACCGTCCGGGAACGTGTGTGTACACATGACTACGAAATTTTGGTTGTCTCATTTCGCCCTTTTATCTCTCGAGGAGTTTGGACAGATCACTATTATATTGGCCTATGTTCCTGGGCCGGACTTTGTGGGAGCTGCAGCCAGGATAGCAGAGAGCTACAACACAGCCTTGTCCCGTGCAGTCAGTCAACCTGTCCTGTTACTCGGGACTTTAATTCCTGTGACCTGTCTGATCATTTACCCACTTTACATCAATATGTGGACTGTCCTACCCGCCTGGCACGTACTTTAGATAAGTGCTATGGCAACATACTAGACGCCTATAAATCCATCTGCAGGCCTGCCTTGGGGAAATCTGACCATAATGTCGCCCACCTACTTCCTCGTTACAGAGCTAAGTTGAGACGGGAAAAGACTGTGATTAAGGAAATTAAGATATGGACTGAGGACTGTATGGAGGAGATGAAATGCGAGCTGGAGACTAATGACTGGTTATTTCTTAACTCATGTGATACACCTCATGAACTAATTGACACTTTTACATCCTATTTGTTGTTTAATGAAAGTAAAATTACTCGAACTAAAATAGTTAGAATATTTCCTAATAACAATTTATGGATGTCTAGTGATCTTAAGAAATGTATTCAGGAGAAAAACATGCTTTCAAAAATGGTAATAATGAATTACTCAAGAGAAAAAGAAACAAACTAAGATTGAAACTGAGTAAATCAAAAACAGAATATAAGGATAAAGTTGAATGTCATTATTTCTCAGGAAATGCCAAGAAAGCATGGGAAGGTTTAAATGTGATGATGGGTCGGGAAAATAAGAAAAACCATACTCCTCTGTCACACTCCTCTCCATCTTTTGCAAATGATATTAATATCTCTTTTAGTCGTTTTGACAAAAATGATTTTAGTGCTGAACGGGATAGTGTGTGTAGGTCCATTTCGGGATTTGTCCCTATTACACTGAGTGAACATGATATTATAACCAGCCTGTTCAGTATTAAGTCTAACTCAGCCCCGGGGCAAGATGGCCTGAGAGGGAGAGTTTTAAAAGAACATGTCCATGAACTAAAAGGTATTGTGCAGGAGTTGTTCCAGTACTTGCTGAATTCCTTAACAATGCCCAAATTATGGAAAATATCCTATATTGTGCCTATTCAAAAAACCTGGAGCAACTGAACTAGAAGATTTCAGGCCCATTGCCCTTACTTCCATCTTAGGAAAATGTTTTGAGAAAGTTATAAGCAAACACATTACAGCATCAGCTTCTAATAGCTTAGATCATCTTCAGTTTGCTTATAAAATGATGAGGAGAACTGATGATGCAACTATCAGTATGTTTCACACCCTGGCAAAGCACCTTCAAGCCCCCTCCCACTTTGCTAGGGCCCTGTTTATTGATTTTACATCTGCTTTTAACAGCATGCAGATACACACTTTGCTGCAGAGACTTATCGACATAGGAGTAAATGGTGGTATTATCCACCTTGTAAGGGACTTCCTCTCTGACCGCCCTCAACAGGTTCTGGTTAATAACACCCGGTCTGACATCCTAGTGGTTAATACAGGTGCCCCGCAAGGGACTATTCTATCCCCATTACTCTGCTCTATTTATACAAACGAATTCCAATTAGATCTGGAAAATTTTCATCTGTTCAAGTATGCAGATGACATGGCCCTGGTTGCTTTATTAAAGAGGGGGGACAGAGTTGGAGAGGAAGTATATAGAGCACATGTGTCATCCCTCCAGAAATGGTGCGATGAAAGTTTCTTAGAGATAAATGTAACAAAGACAAAGGAACTTGTCTTTTATGAAAAGGACCCTGTGCAGCCCCTTATAATTAAAGAGTAACTAAACCCTAAAACAACTTTTTTTAGTTAATGATCTGTATGAATGGGGCCTTATTAGTGCTGTCCATTGATCTGACTAAAAGTTTTGACAATTGAGTATAAAGTATATTAATTTTAAAAATATGGTGTAAAACCGTCTAAGTGCTGCCCTTCAGGTTGAACGATAATTATTGTAGTTGCTAAAACTGTGACGTATACTGGCTCGACTAACGGCTCACGACCCATGACCCTGGCACGTCACCCTTGGCATTGTTTACTCCTGGTATAAAAACATCTTGTTCTGTCAAAACCCGTAGCCAGTCAGCGTATATTAGCATCTAGTTAGCATAGCCATTTATATAGATATTTAGATTATTTCTCATAGCCTAGATAATTAAATAGCATAGCAGTTAGTTCTTAGTGTAGTATTGTTATAAGCATAGTTAGTTAGTGGCACAGTATTGCATCAGTTAGGATAGCTTTAGGTTAGCATAGATTTTTTTTTGCATTAGCTTTATCTGTATTTAGTGTGGTTGTTAGAATGGGGCGTAGGTGTAGTGTTGCTGTTTGCAACAGCACTATTGGACTGCATAGCTTTCCAGCAGACTTAGAAATTAGGAATAAGTGGTTACATGCACTTGGCCTGGGAGACCGAGAGTTACCGCTGAGAGCTGGAGTGTGCAACCTGCATTTTACGCGGGATTGCTTCTCTAATGCAATGGAGGTGGAAATGGGCTTCTCCAAAATGCTCACGCTAAAAAGCACTGCAGTGCCAAACGCTGCTCCTCTTGCACGGACCACTGCAGCAGTGTCTTCAGGTAAGTGAGCATATATTTATATATATATTTATCCTATTAAACTAAAATTAATTCATCAGTTTGTCATATTGCTAGTTAGATAAAGTATGCTAAACGTTAGCTTCAGCTACTCCTGATACCGTGGCGCTAACGGGTCTGTCGCAGACTAGTGTAGATACTCCCTTGTTTCTCAGCACACACAGATATCTAGCATTACTATGTTATTACTCAATATTACGTTAGTCATTTCTCATACTTTGCTGTACTTGTGTCAGTGATGCAGCACTAAAGAAGCTTTATTTTTGTGACTTTAGACTTGGCCAAACATACGTCTCTTGACTCGTGTGTTCTAACAGAGGGCATTTTTACGCTGTCTTGGATAGCTGTGTTGGACTTGTGCGTGTTTGTTGTGTGAAGCTTGCTCATTTAATTAAAAGCAGCAAAAATGCGCACTATTGTTGTAAATTGCATATTGCTGCTCCACGAGGCTATATGTGACTGTTTGTGTTTGGCCATGTCTTATTTGAGATTCTTCGCTTTGTGAGAACATTTGTGTCACTAATATTTATTTATTGCATTGTAAAATATCTGAAATGATTGAATTTAGGACTATAATTCTAAATAAAAACGCAAATGATTATATGTTTTAGCTTAAGATGACCAGAGAAATTGGGTCCCAGACAGAACCAGTCAGCTCCAGATCTGCAGGTGTGCAGGCTAAGGTGAAGCCTATCAGGAGAAGCAAATGTGAGTTTGAATACTATTGTATTGTACTGTACTATCATATAGTCAAGATGATTTAATGTTGTTTTGCACTTTTAATGCTTATTGATTTATTTATTATAATTTGCACAGCCACCCAGGCCAGAATGCCTAACAGGAGTGTGTGGTGTGCCACAGACACACTGATGGAGTCTTTCACAGAGTGTCCCAGGGCAACCTCTACACCAATAAAGAGGAAAAGATGTGACGTGTCCACTGATGACTCAAGCTACCATCCAGATGGAAGTGAGAGCACTATGGACTGTACCAGGTAATCCGTTTAGTCTCATTTTCATTTTTCAGTTATATTTGACTGTTTCTAAAAAACTTTTTCTTTTCTTTACTTTTACATAGCGTCTTCAATGAAGTGTTACCACACAAACATACTAAGTACATAGTTTATTAAGATAAATTGCTGGAGCTTTTTAGAAAATGCCCTGTCTGCAGCTGGAGTTGTGCTGTTTCACAAACAACCATTGGGACACTTCTCCAAGTCAAACAACACTGTGCTCACTGCGAGTATTCCAGGGACTGGTCGAGCCAGCCAATGGTAAACAATATACCAGCGGAAACCTACAGCTTTGTGCAGCTGTTCTGTTCACTGGCTCACTGACTAGCTTAGTTCTTAGATGCTTTCAAAATCAAGGGAATCTCTGAGCAGTGCTTCCACAAGCATCAGGCCAGACTCCTAATTCCCACAATAAACTGGCAGTGGAAGATTGAGCAGGATATCCTAATTGAAAACACCATTGCTGCTGGGGCTGTGACTCTTGGTGGGGACATGAGAGCTGATTCACCCGGTAATAAATAACTTCTTTATGTACATACATACATACAGCAGCTGCTGCTGCTGCTACCGGGCTTTGTTGACTAAAGTGCAAATAACAATTGTAGGACATTCAGCAAAATATGGCAGCTACACAATGATGGATCTCAAAGCCAAAATGGTCATAGACATCCAACTAGTCCAGGTACTACACAATGAAGTATTTTGTTATGTGAAAAACTATATACTGCGCATTGCTCTAAAGTATTTTTGAGTTTGCAGAGCAATAAAGTCAAAAACAGCCAACGAATGGAGAAGGAAGGATTTGTAAGAAGCCTGTCTCTTCTTGAGCAAAGAGGTGTCGTGGTCCAGTCCTTGGTGACCGACCGACATTCAGGTGTACAGAAGTTCATGAGGGAGCAAAAAGACATTAGACACTTCTTTACCCTTGGCATATGGGAAAGGGTTTTGGCGTGTGTGTGTATATATATGTGTATGTATGTGTGTATGTGTGTATATTGCTACATGTTTACTTTGAGTTTTATAGCTGATTTACAGAATTGTGTAGTGTGTAAGTCCAATTATAAATGCTTCTTTAGAAGTCCTTTATTTTATTTTTATTTTATTTATAAAAACATATTCAAAAATCCAGTGGGGAAGAAAACCTCTGTATGGTCCTTCAGGAAACTCTTCCTGATCCTGGTCACAGCGCAGGAAGGTATGACCACTCTTACGTGTTGGCCAAGGTACCCCAGCACCACCTCACGACATTGCGATAAGCAAGATGTCTGTAACGACTGAAGAAGAGGAGGTGCACGTGTATGTTGAAGTGGAGGGTAAAAAAAAAATAAAATGATTTATAATAATATTGATCTTTTCATACTGGAACTAACCTGTTTGTAAGTGTATCTTCCATTTCACCAAATAACTGGAGATGAGTGCCATATACAGCTTGTAATACATAGGGGTTTAGAGCTACTGGCTCAAAGCCTGGATGGGCTGCAGTCTACTCCACCAATCTGGTGACACCTATGCATTACCTATAATATGAGAATGCTTACTTTTACTACTTTGTTAGGATGATTTATTTATTATTTGATATGCGAGGATTGTGGGTTTTGTGTCGATTACTTAGTAAATGAATTAAGTGTACTGAACAATCTGGGTCTTGTGATATTTCATAGCTATACCTTGGGTATCTCCTACAACAGACATTCTCTCCCGGGACAGAGAGCTGCAGTGCCCACAGGTGCACCTGTTGAGACAATAATTTCTAACTAGATTTCAAATATTTTTTGCTTAATTATTAACACTACATGCCAAAATCAAACTAAATGCATAGGTTTGCAATTTTAAAAGTTCGTTAGCCTTTGCTGAGCATTAGCCTAAATTAGCCATAATGCTAATTTTTACCACTCCGACACTGGCCCCATTCTCTCTTGCGCTGCTGCTTCGATAGCATTGCCGGTATCTGGGCTCGCGACTTGAGCCAGCGGCTCGAATTGATAAGGCTCTGGCCCTGTCTGTAATGACAATTCACCCTCCTCCTCTTCGGGTGAAGGAGGGGGAGAAAAGTCCTCCACTTCAAATGACCGCTCTGTTGCAAAGCTACTTGCGTCACTCCAGTCACTCTCCATCTTTGCACTTCTCACATCTGAGCTGTCAATCAATCCGCATCTGTCTCCGCCCACTTTTCCAGCATTTTTCAAATATTGCCAGTGGGCGGAATTCGGTTCTGACCAGGGGTTTAGTTGCACTTTAAGGATAAAATAGTAGAGGTAGTAGAAAAGTTCAAATACCTCGGTACATATATCGATTTTAATCTAAATTTCGGTGAAAACACAGACTACATTTTTAAAACTTGTAACCAACGTCTCCATTTACTGCGCAAGCTCAACTCTTTTAGAGTGAGCAAGCACATTATGGAAATAGTCTATAAGAATCTGAGTATTCTAACCTTTAACATGGTGATGTGGTATGGTAATTTAAATGTAAAAGGGAGAAGTAAGTTGCAGAGAATAGTAAACCTCGCCTCAAAAATAATAGGGACAAGTCAGAAACAATTAAGTTCCACGTACGAGGAAGTTCTCAGGAAAAAAGCTTTTAAAATAGCAAATGATCCAACTCATCCACTCAA